>JAKKIB010000176.1:9587500-9837500 GCA_023089585.1 Melophagus ovinus | reverse complement strand
TAAAATTTGAGATATTTTGCAAAGAAATTATTATTATTCTAACAAAAAAATTATCCAGATAAAAATTTTGATAATTTTTATAATTTAAATGTTATCGTAACAATTTTGGAATTCATTTTATTTTTTCTTTCATGAATTTTTATTGCTTATGGGCCGGCCATTCGATATCCAGCTATTTCGATCCAGCTTGTACATTTATGAGAATAAAAATTTATGAACAAAAAATTTGCCTTTTTTTTTGGATTTTTGGCTTTTTTTTTTGTTGCCTTATTTTCTTGTTTTTCTTAACCAAATTACAGTTTATGATACGTGACATATGAAACTTTAGACTAACAATGCGTCCTGTTGCTTTTTCTCCTCTTCTTTCTTCATTGTTTTTTTTTTTTTGTTTTTTTTTTTTTGGTGTGCAAATTATATTGATAAATAAATAAAACAAAAAAAATTTAAATTTCTTAATTTACATTTTGCTATAATCTCTCCCTCTCTCTCTCTGACTATCTGTCTGCTGTAGTTTTGGTTTTTGTTTTCATTTCATTTAAATTTTTTTTTTAATTTTTAATATTTATATATATAAATATATATATATATTTTTGTTGCCAATCAACTCACGTCTTTTATTAATAAATATAAATGTTTATTATTATTTACACCGAGTCCAAATAAGCAGAGAATAATATCGATATAAAATAAGTGGTAGAAAAAGGAGAAGAGGAAGCATTAATAGTAACAGTAGTAAAGGAAGAAGCTTAAATATTCTAAACGTTTTGGGTCCACTCATTTAAATGTACCTTACACCAAACTCTTACAAAAATAACACAAAATTTTCTAAGGAAATAAATTTTCATTTATATTAAGAAAATTTTTTCATATTTTTCTTCTGGCTAGAACTATAATCAATAGCCATCATCAATCATATGGCCATTCAATTGAGCGTTGAAATTTTTCTTTTAAATTTATTTAGAAGAATTTGATTTGGCTTCATTGGACTTGATATGATTTGTCTGAAATGCATGAATCGTATAAAAATTTCTGATTATACTAATTTCTAATTTTACTAATTTGTGATTTTTTTCGATTTAGAAGAATTTGCTCTAAAGCCAACAACTTTTTAGATTTAATTGATTAAGCTTAAATAAGTTACACAAAATTCAAAGTGAAAAATTGAAACTTTTAAAAATCTATGGAATATTTAAATACAAATAAATCATTTGAATTAATTATAATTAATTAAATGGAAAGACAAACAGACATTTTATTTAAAAAGTTATTAATAACTTAAATTGTTTAGTGAGAAATAACTTTGAAATGTACGAACAAAAATGACATTTATGGCCAAATATATTCAATATTCCATATAAAGTAGTGTAGGGTGCAAAAACCAAATGTATGACATACAAATTTTATAAATTGATATAATAAGAATGAGAATTACGTTTAGAGGATAAGAAGGGTTCTTTTTTTTCATTAACCAGAGATTGGAGGTATATTCATATTGTCATTATGTTTGTAACATCTAAAAATTTTATAAAGTACATAAATTCTTGATCAGCAACAAATTCTGAAATGATATAGACATGATTGTACTACTCTACGTCTCGCCACCTGTGTAGCTGTCTTTTGTAAACATTTGCCTGATCGTACAATTTGAGAAGTTCTTGCAAGCAGATTGAAATTGAAAATGGTCCCAATATATTAAAGGACACGCCCACAATGTAACATAAATTGAGAACATTACATCTTTTTTAACAAAAATTCTAATTTTTTGCTTATCATCTGCAAATTGCGTAAAATAGAACGCTGAAATTTTGCATAAATAGGGAAGCTCTTAGGTCAACAATGTCCATTCAATAATCATGTAAATCGGGTACACATACGCTTAATTATACAAAACCAAATTATCATTTTTTTATGTTTAAGTTTTCTATTTACTTCTAAAAATTTGTATCAGGTTGTGCATCGTTATATCGAGATAAACCGAGTGGCGGTTATCCAAGATTTGGACCCAGCCAAAATATAATTCTCTTATTTGTTTCTTTTTGATTTAGTTTGGTTGCTTGGTTGGTTGGTTGGTTGGTTGATTTCATATATAAATTTCATGTTAAAACTGCTGGAGTTCAAATTCGTAGGATGTGATAATGATGATGATGTTGTTACATATCGAATAATATTTTTAAATATATATATATATATATATATGTAGAGGTAAAGGCCAAGAGCGTGGCCAAGAATTTTGCGAGAGTGTGAGTAAAGAAAAGTCGTAAAATTTTTAAAATATTATCATACCAATTTAAATCATTGTAGCAATGAACAGTAAAAAATATCACAATGAAGATATGTAACACATGGACGGACATTATTATAAACTCATTTACTTGCTTTGACCGTGCTAACAATCATATCTAAATATATTCACGTTGCTGCTTCAATTTCATTCTTCTCCACAATTTTTATTCTCATTTTTCTTATTTTTTCTTCTCGCTTGTTATTGTTATTGTTATTGTTATTGTTATTGTTATTATAAAAAAATTTATTTATATACAAAAGTGCTGTAAAGTGCGTGATGATATTGACTGTTACTTTTTGGTTACTTTGTCTGCAGTTATATGAAATATTATGCCAATAACTTGTGTCTCATTCATATGCAAAATAAAAACAAATTACAAAAAAAAAAAAAAAGTTAATACAAATAAAAATATTCCAAAAATAAAATAAAATAAATAAAAATATGAAAATGAAAATATATAACAAGCCTAAGAAAATGAAGAAGATGATAAAGAAGAAGAAGCAAAGAAGTTTAAGATGTTGTTGTTATTAATATTATTGTTATTGTTATTGTTATTGTTATTGTTATTGTTATTGTTATTATGACTGTTTCTTAGTTTTTTAGAAACTTCCCTCATTAAAATTGTGGCAGAATAAGCATCAACAACAATTTAAGCTGGCAAACAACATTCATAACAATTACCAAACATATCATATTTAAAAATTTGCCCAAACCAAAAAAAAATATAACAAAAAGAAAACGCAAAAATCAAAAAAAAAATATCTTTAGACGGTTTATAAAAATACACTACATATGACTCTCTATACGCTACATGCTGCACTTAAATATAATAAAAAAAAAAAAGAAAACAAATAAAGCCAAAGTGAAATAGTGAACAAGCAGCTTAGTTCGTTCTTTTGGGGAAAATGGAGAAAGAAACTTGAAGAAATTAATCAAAAATTTCTATGTGAAAATTGATTGTTTCGATTTCATTTTTTCAATTTTCCAAAATTTACAATAATTTGCAAGGCAAATTATTTTTTACTTTTTAAAGTTATTAAGGCAAAGTGGTTTGGAGCATTTTATAGTCAGTCAGGACCGTTTTTAGTATAGCCATGGTTTTTCAATTTGCCCTTTTTTTTGGTATTCTTTTTTGGTATTCTTCTTTATATTAAGTGGTTCTTTAAATTTACCTCCTTCGCAAGTCTAATTCTAAGGTTTTAGATCTTAGATCTAAACCCTAGGATCTACAAATCAAGTCCTCCGACCAGTATTTTAAAGCGTTAAGAATGCATGAACAGACAGCGAAGGAATAAGACAGGTAGACATACCGACAGACATACACAAAATAATTTTAAATCGATCGCGTTTAAATTAATTATACGCTGCCACATAAGCAGCATGTACGATATAAAAATGTATGTTGTTGATGTTGTCACTAATTAAACCATGAACATATAAAGTGTAAAGTATCTGTAAATATATTTAAGACTTATTATTATTTGTTGCTATTTGCTTCTTTTTTACAAATATTATAAAAAAATGCATTATTACAGTTGATGTTGTTGTTACGGTTATTGTTATTATTATAATAATGCTATTATTATGGTAATTACCATTAAACATTAAACATTTCTTAATGTTATTATTGTTGTTGTTGTTGTTAGTTGCTCCATAGAAATATTGTGGCATTTCATTAAAGAAAAAAAAAACCAAACACATTTAATTACCCGTTATTTTTATATACAAATTTAATTATTACATTAATTTTCTATTTACTTATTCAAAAACAAAAATTCAATAATCCAGAGAAATTGAAGGATATGAGAAAGTCATATGAATTCGAAACAAATTTACTGCGGATATTTGAATTATTGGACACACAAAATTGTCCAATCGCCCATTCGCTTATCATTTAAAATCCGTCATTTACAACTCACGATCCACAACTCATCATTCACAATCCAAAATCCATAATTCATCATTCACAAACCATCACCCACAATCCAACATCCATAATTTACTATCCACAATCTGTTATCTACGATCCACCATACACTTTCCAACATCAACAATCCATCGTCCACAATCCATAATCTGGCATCCACGGTCTACCATCTACAATTCATCACTCACCATCCACAGTCCATCGCCTACAATCCACCATCCACACTACACCATTCACAATCCACCACTACATTACAAATACATATATAAAAAATATGCTAAAACTCCTTGAATTTTTGCAAAAATATTAAATTATAATTTATAAAAAATTTTGCTCAGATTGAAAATTCAAAGCTTTGGGAAATTCTATTCTAAAATGATTTTGTTGTTGTTTTTATGATAACAAAACAAATTTTGTCTATTGATATTCATTTTACGTCTCAATCTTTTTTGCAATTGATTCTAAGTCAATTGTTAAGTAGACGAAAGATATTTGTGAAATTGTGCCTACAACTAGAAATGAAACGATTTTATGTTAATCAGTGAATCAGAAAATCATTCAAATTTTATTAACACTACTCAGTTAAAATTTAATTAAATGTATTTTTACTTATTTCTATATATACATAATTTTTTTTTTTTTGCCATTAATTTTGCTGTTTTAATTTTCTTCAATTTACACTTAACAATTCTCAATATTTAATCAGACTCCCACAAGCGTTCCAATTTAATCAATTTAATTAATTGAAAAACATCTTATCGTGTAACATAAAATAACAATATGCTATGGCAACAATAACAATAACAATAACAATAAGAGCAACAACAACAATCATTAATATGATTGTATTAACTTACATTTGAAACAAGTTAAATGAATGCAATGACCATCTAATTGATTGTATGTACACACACATACACACATACACACACACACACACACACATAATATATATATATATATATACAAGCACACATATACATATAGAAATATATATAAATATATATAAATATTGTGCTAGATTATAAAATGATATTCCAAAAGTTTTACATCTATCGGTAGCTGGTTGAAGGCGTAACAGTGACCAACAAAAGTAAAAAACCAGAAAAAAAAAATGAAGTAAAAAAAAAGCCAAATAAAGAAACTTAAAGAAATAAGAAAAAATAAAGCAGAAGGTGAAAAAAATCAAGTAACAACATTTTGTTGCATTGTGACCAGAGCAGCATGATAAATAATATTCAGTAGCAGCAGTAAAATACATATAATAAATTAATAAAAATATTATAGACCGGTGAGAACGATTTTCAAAAACCCTCCATTTACCCTTCATAAAATAATTACAAAGTTAGGGTTGAAAAAGAAAAAGTTAGAGGAGGAATAGAAAAAAATGAAAAATTTTCTTATATACGAGGATGGTTCTCCAAAGAATACAACCATCGCGAAAAAAATATATAATCTCTTACATAGATAAACATTAAATGAACCGATAGGTCCACACCAATCATAGGGTTATTCTAAATGAATCCATGGAACTAAACAAGAATTGAAGATGCCATCAAACTAATACAAATTGGTTTCGTATTATCGATTTATCTCAACGGTTTAATAAAAATGGATCCATCTCATCGATTTAACAAAAGACAATCGATCTAATAAAAAAGTGGATCGATCTCAATGATTTAACAAAAAATTAGTTCATCTCTATCGATCTAATAAAAAATAGATCACTTCTGAATGTTATGTAGACATTTGTAAAGATCTATTAGATCCAATATAATTCATAATAATAAAAAACCAACATGCATGCTCTAATGTAAATTAGCCATATATGAAGTAATTATATACCTTATATATATATATATATATATATATATATATATTATATATATAAGCAGTATATAATGTAAATTGTTTAAACTATATGCGATATTAAATTTAGATTGTTTTGCGTCGATTTGATATGTTTTAAAAAGGTGTGGTTGTATGGCTGACTAACCGATTTACCTACTAACTGATTAACCAAAATAATAGTTAAACTACCTGCCTGATTTAACTGGCTGACTAGTTAACTTTGATCTCATGCCTCACATCTTCTACCAACCAACACAACAACAAGCAACAATAGTTTTCATTTCATACTCAGTTTGTGTTTTCAATTTCCTTGTTATATATATATATATATATATATATATAAATGGCCATAACATTTGTCTATATATTTCTGTTTGTTGTTGTTGTGTTGTTGTTGTTTAACAGTTTTATAAGAGATTTTTCTAAGAGATAAACAATATTTTTATTGAATATTATTATCAAGATATCATTATGTATATTAGATGTAATATACATATATATATATATATATATATTATATATATATATAGTATTTTTTTTTTTTTGAGTGAATTTTTTTTTTCATTTGCCTCTTTTTCTTTGGTTTTTTACTCCTTAATTTGTAATATTTAAAGTTTTCTGGTCATTGAGAGATTAATAATCAAAGAAATTATATCAGCTAAAGGCTTTGTATAAATTATGTATAATCATATATTCAACAAAAAATTTTCCAAATAAAATATTTTAATTTAAAATAAAAAGAAATTATTGTTTGCTTCCAATAAACTAAATTGTTTCAATCAAGTAGCAAAAATTTTATTAAACCTTATTATTATTTATTTGTATTTAATGCGTTGAAAAAAAATGTTTAAAAAAATGCTTAAAAAAATTAAAAAAAAAAAACAATTCATGTCTTCAATATGTTTTCTACATTTTCGTTATAAAAATTTGGTGTTGTTTTTTTTTTTAAATTAAAATTAAAATTAAAGTAAATTATGATCAAAAATGTAATTTCATCTTGAAACAAAATTTGTTTTAAAAAAAAATTTTTTTATTTTTGTACTAAAAAAAATGTTTTTTTTTTTTAAAAATCGTTTTACGCTATAATTTTGTTATGAATTGAAATAAGAAACTCAAAATGATCATAGAGAATGATCATAGAGAACCCGAAAAAATGCAGGGATTATTGAAATTTTTTCTTTTTAGTACACTTCTTTTAAAATTATTTCGTACTAATTTTTACTTCTTCTTAAAAAAAATGATATTTTTAAAATGTTAAGCACAATTTCTCTAATTTTTTATATTATTTTTTTTTTTTAAATTTAGAAGATCCAAAAAGAAAAGGAATCTATATATTAAAAAAAATGTACTAAAAGTAAAAACACAAAACATAATTAATTGGAATTATCGATTGAATTAATTAAAATCATTTTCAAATTAAGAGAATATAATTTTATTGATTTAGTAGTAAATTTTTGTAAAAGAAGATATAAAGAACATTTTGTACTAAAAACATTTTCTCTTTTTTTTATATATATGAAATTTAAATATCAAATAAAATTATAAAATCTGAAATGAATTGAGAAAAGAAAAGCGAGAAACGAGAAACGAGAAACGAGAAAAGAGAAGTTTGTTTTAAGTTTTTTGGGAATTTTTTGGTTTGTAAAAATTTTCGTTTAATAATTTCATTTCAAAAACCTTCCGCCATAATTATTTACTCTCTTTCCGCTTTTCATTATTATTTGTTGTTCTTATTGTTATATTTTATATAATAGATTTTATTAAAATTACTACAAATTTCATTAATATAATTAGTAAAAAATTTGTGTTGATTTTTGTTGTTGTTGCTTTGTTTTTTTGTTTTTTTTTTTTTTTTTTTTGGTTGATTAAGGAAAAACAAGAGCAACCACTTAACTAATTGATGTTGGGACAATTGTCACATTTTTATCAAGACAACGGCATCGCGGCACACAACAATTTGTTTTGATTAAAACACAAAAAACAAAACAGAAAAAAAAAAGCAAAGAAAAAAAACCAGAAACTGACAACAAAAGCTAAACCAGTAACTACTAAAAGGTAAAGGCAAATAAAAAAAAATTCAAAATCAAAAAAAAATTTTTGAAATAAGTAACGATATTAAACAGAAATTTTTAATCTTTATAACAAAAAAAAAAAAACAAAAAAAAAAAAAGAAAATATCACATAAAAATCAAGCGAAAAAAAAGCTGAAAATAAAAAGTTTACTATAAAAAGGCAAAAAAAAAAACAACTACAACAACAACAATAATAATAAAATTAACTAACCAAAGAATAAAATCAAAAAAGAAAAAACTCTGAAAAAATCTCAGAAAAAAATTTTAAAAAAAAATGTATTCATTTATGCTTTCATTGAAAATGTTGGAGGCTCTGAATGGTTTATTGATTAATAAATTAATAAACACAACGAAAAAAAAAAATAAGAATAAAAAAACCGATAAAAAAACAAAAAGAAAGCAAAAAAAAGCCGAAAAAAGCCGAAAAAAACAAAACAAAAAGAAAACTTAAGAAAAAAAAAAACAAACAAAAAAGAAAACAACAACAATAAAACAATTTTCATATATTAAATAATATGAAAATCACATATACACACATACACATGCATCACACACACATGCATCCCATTTGGCGATTACACATTCATAGTTTTATGGCCAAATAAATCAAGTTTTTTTTTCCGTTTTCTATTTTTTCGTGTTTTTTCTTTTTTGGTTGTTTTTTTTTCTGTTTTGTTTTGTTTTGTTCTCTTTTTTTTTTTTTGGTTTTTCAATTCTCTAAGTTGTTTTTCCGTTTTTGTCTTCTTTTTTCCTTTTTCTAATGTTACTGTTGCTATTTTTCTTGTTCTGCTCTTTTTTTTTTCAACGGCATTTTTTTCTCTTTGTTTTTTGATTTTTATTTACGGCTGCTGCTGATGATTATTATTGTTACTAATTTTTTGTTGTTGTTATTGTTGTACTTTAATATATTATCGTTATCGTTATCGTTATTATTATCGTTATTATTATTATTATTATTTTTTGCACTTTTTTCACCCGGGGCCATCAAATCAACGCACACTAAACGTTTTCTTTGCGTTACATTTATTTGCATGTCTCTGCCTACATCTCTGCTTGCGTTTCTGTTATCATCTCTGCCACGGTTTCTGTCTGGGTATCTGTTTGTATGTTTGTGTGTGCTTGTTAAAAAAATAGATGGCTAATTTAGATGCTTTATGTTATGATTATTATTATTGTTACTATCATTGCACCCTACACCATGCTAATGGTTTACTACAAATGTATGTAACATCCCAAAATGATTGTGATGGATCTAGTGAGATGGATACGTCTTTTATTAGATCGATGAGGCGAATTCGTTTTTTTTTTTTTGTGAGACGATTGAGGCGGATCCTTCTCTTATTAGATCGATGGGAAGGATCCATGATGAGATCGGAGTTTAGATCGATGCAATAAATCAACTTTCTTTTGTTGGACCGTTGATGCAGATCCTTCTTTTATTAAATCGATGAGATGGATCCATTTTTGTTTATTAGATCCATAACACGGATCCATGTCTTTTATTAGATCGATGGCAAATGTCCTGCGTTTATTATATCGATGACCCGGATTCATATTTTACTAGACCGATGAGATGGATCCATTTAGAATAACTTTCTAACTGGTGTAGACCTAAGTATTCATCTAATACCTCTAGCTCTGAAAGTTCAGAATACAAAGTTTTTACAGATATTTTTGTAAAATGTTTTAAATAAGTGTGCTATGGTCCCCAAGCAATCCATAATTATAATTATAATCATCAACAATTTTACGATCACTTCCCTATATAGAAATTTAGTCTTTAAAAAGGCAAAAACTTTAGAATTATGAATTGTCATTCTGTCCATCTGTACATATGTCTGCCCATGAAAATTTTTTTATCAAAATTCTGGGCGCCATTTTAGAGTTATTTGCATTAAGGAGTTTAATCTAAATAAAAATGTAGTGTAGGAAAGATATTTACTAAAACAGACTCGATGGACTTTCCTCTTATTTTTTTATTGTCATATAGATCTTCTCTTTTAGCATTTTAACATGCCTGCCTGCATATTTGACTACCGATTAACTATTAACTATTACAACGAATCTCTCTAACAGCATTTTAGAAAACTTACACATTTAATAACAAATCGCAATATCTGGAGCAAGAGCAAAAGCAACAGCCAGAGCCGGAGCTCTTGCATTTTAACTAACATCATTTATAAAGTTTATATATGTATTTGCTATAAATGCTATAAATGCATATATGCATGTATCAACGCCCATAGATTTATACACATGTTGCTGCTACAAATGACCATAAACAAAAATGGCCAAAAAAAAAAAATAAAAAATAAAAGAATAATAAAAAAAAAAAAAGGAAAAAATATTGAAAAATTTAGACGACTGGAAATAAACAAGAGAAAAAAATTTTTTACACACACACAACAACAATAACAAGAACAAAACCAACAATAGCAACAAATAATAATAATAATAATAATTTTTTTTTTGTTTTTTTTCTTTTTTTGTTTTTGTTGATTATTTATACCAAAAACGAGATAAAAGCAAGTGTTTGACTACTTCTAACGATTATTGTTTTTTTTCCTCGATTTTTTTTTTTTTTACTTTTTGTAATTTATTTATCTAGTTATTTTTATTATTATTATTATTTTTTATATTTATACATAACGTATAAATACGTATGTAAAAATTGTAACTATATTTTTTTTATAATTTTATTTTCATATATTATTCAATCAACTTTACAACAACAACAACAACAACAACAATACCAAAAAGCGAGATATGAACTGTAAAAGATAGTACTTGACAAATTGAAATGCCCGCTAGATTCCTATTGCTTTGCCTCTTTAGAGTTTTGCGGCCACTTCGAAACAAAACCGGATCAACAAGTGCTGAAGTTAAATATTTCATCTTTCATTAGATAAATATATTTTGAAAAAAGGAATTTCCAAGCCAAAATCAAAAAAGCAACGAAAACGCTAAAATTAAAATCATTCAAATCAAAGAGGAAAGATAAAATAATTAAAGGATAAAGGAAGGATTTATGGCCTTATTTGAAAGAAGACAACTCTTAGAAAAGGAGTGTGAAATATATTTAAAAAAAAAAGAGAAGAAAAAAAAATCCAATATTAGCAAAAGGACAAAGGTTTTAAGCATCAATGTTTGATGATTAGAAACTATTTGGACCCATTTTAAGAATTCCATTTAAGAATGCCAAGGAAAATGCCAAAGACATATTTTTTACAATTTGTAATTTGAATTCGATTTTGTCAATATTTTACTTTGTTCAAGAACTTTTTTTAAAATTCATTTATATAAATTAAAGAATGTAGTAGAAGAAGAAGACAACAATTATTATAATTTTCATATATTTTAATTTGTTTATAAAATGAACAGATATCGATAATAATTTACATAATAATAAATATAAATTAAAAATATAACGGTAAAAAAAAAATATAATATAAAAAAATATAATATTTTGTTTACAAGAACAACAACACAAACACAAACATGTAATGTAAAAATTTTATGAAACCGTTATAAATGTTTCATCGTTAAACAATTGTACTGTTATAAAAATTATACCGTTATTTTGTGAAACTGTAATAAATTCCAACTTTTGTAAAGTTTTTCCAACTGTACAAGAAATATATGAAAATAGAGAGTAAGAGAGAAAGAGAGATAGAGAAGAGAGAGAGAGAGAGAGAGAGAAGAGGGAGATGTTCAAGAATCTATCGTACTATTTTAGATTTTTAATTTTTGCTTAATTTTCAAATAATTTTTCTTCATTTTTGTTCAATTTTCTTTTCACATCGCACTTGAAAACTATCAAAATGAATAAATCGCGTTTAACGTAACTTTTTTCGCTTATTAAACGCATTTGGCTTCTTTTTGGAGTTTGTTTGTTTTTTTTTTTTTTTGTTGGCAAATTTTGCTTACATAATAAATTTTGAATAAGTTTTTTTTTTTTTGGCATAAAATAGATCAAGCAACAGAAAGGAGAAGGAAACGTTCACACACACACACACAAACACATACACACATACATACATACATACATATATATATATATATTAATTTGTAACAGTAACAGTATTGCATGCTGCCTACTGTCCACACACATACACACATATTCTCCATCTCTTTCATTCATTCATTTCATACAACACTATAAGCATTTTATTGATATGAATGTTAACAAAGCTAAGAGAGTTATTTGTATTGCTGTTATATAATGCCAGAGCATTTCTTAGATATCATCAAGCTACTGCAAATTTTCATTTTTATTTCTTCAGATTTTTTCTTTTTTTCTTTTTTCTTTTTTTTTTTTTGATGTTTGTCCATTTTATGCTGCTTCTGGTTGGTTTCGTTTTTCGCTTTCATAATCTAAATTAAATGTTGTCAAGATATCTAACGCAGATTTACTAAGGCCAACAAAATCAAATAAATGGCCGGCAGATAAAAAGACAAAAAGACAAAAAGACAAAAAGACAGACAGACAGACAAAGAGATAGATGGAAAGTCAGACGGCTTCATATTCCTATTGAAAATGGCCAAAAGAAATTTATTATGGACAACAACTTCACCATCCAGACAAAATGACAATAAATAGTAAACATTTTGTAGTAGAATGTAAACGGTAAGTTTTCTTCAAGAAATGCAACACCATTTCCTTGTAAAATAAATCTGAACCAAATAATTAGAAACAAGGATTAGGTCTAAGCTAAAACATGTCTGTCCATAAAATTTTCAGCGTTATAATTTGAAAATTTTCTCTTGTAACGGAATTCAAATATAGATTTACTTAGACTAGAGATTTTTTCGGGAAAAGCTTAAAATAGAAAAATTAAAAACGATTCTATTTTAAAGTTCTATTTTGAAATGTTACAAATATCAATAAAAACTGCAAATCTGCTTTCAATTTATGATAATAATAATAACAAAAATATTATTGTTAAAGTGATAAAAATTTAAAAAAAAAAATCAAACAAAAGCAAAAAGTTGTAATAATAACAATAAAAATAGCAGTCATTTAAATGTGAAATATTTGAAAAAAAATTAGGTCAATCCATTAAACTGATTCATGTAGATTAAATTTATATCTAAATATAAATTTTTTATTGCAAATGCAATAGAAAATATTATGCTGTTTTTGTTATTGCATTCTTACATCATTTGAAAGGTGACAGGATCTAATAAATTTATAGGCAGATGTTTATAATGCCCAGAAAGGTTTTTCCGAGATAAGCTTTTCGAGATAATGTCAAATGACTTAGAATCACTTTCAATATAACTGCTTATTGATTTGTTTGTCTGTCTATCTGTCTGTCTGTCTGTCTATTTGTTAGTGTATTTTTGTCTTGTTTTAGGGGCCTGTCCATCGTACTATCATTCGATTTTGGAATAGAATTTCAAATGTCATATGAAAAATGGCAGCGATATCTACACAGAAAATTATTAAACTTATGGTAAGAAATTTCAAAATTTGGCCATGGGAAATTTTCATTTTTCCCTTTTTTTTGAATAAACTTTATTATTTTGTTGCATGGTCGATGAAGGTCGACTATTAAGTACCCTACACCATTTTGCCTAATAAAAAGAAATTTGAATTCTAATTAACTTCTAGAAAATTTTTATTAAATATTTGGAAATTATTTGAAATGTTCGTTACATGGGAAATGCTTCAAAAAGTGGATCGATCTAAACCAAATTTGTTACACAAATTTTCTATATCAAAGTGCATGACAGTGAAAATTTCTATTAAATTGTAATCAAAATTATAACTGTTGTCCACATAATAACGTTTCTTTCGAAAAAGTTGCTATATGGAAAAAAAATCGTACAAATACATCGATGTGGACCAAAGTTGATACATATGTTTTCTATGTCAAAATATAATAATACGACAATTTTTATTATAAAATATATAATTGTTTTCCATATGACTTCTTAAACAATTTCTTTTTTAAAAAAAGCCTTTATATGGGGCGTGGTTCAATTCATAATGTTTTTAGTACGGCTCATTTCCAGGCTAAAACCGAATACTTTTACTAAGTTAAGTTAAGTTTCATTAAAATATCTTAAAAATTGCAACAACTTCATAATAAAATTTCATGAGTAGATAAACAGATAGACAGACGGACAGATAAATCTAAAACGTACCACAAAGTGAGTACAAATTGACTTGTATAATAAAAAGTAAAATCTAATTTGAGTTTTCTTGGTTGTTATAAACATCTGGACATCTACTTAAAATATTCTGTACCATTACAAATAGTGTAGGGTGTAATAACATGGCAGACAATTTTCATCATGTTAGAAAATACTTTTTATACCTAAAATCTCTTTTCATTTATTTAAAGCATTCAATTAATTCAGGCAATTCCTCATAATTTTTTATTCAATATGAAAGTGTAGATTATATTTATATATATATATATATATATAGATATATATATATATATATATATATATATATTTATATATACATGTATATTACATTTGACAAAGGTGGAAAATTATTTTAGAATGAGAAAGAAACGAAAAAATCGATTGATTTGATCGATTTTGATGAAGAATTCAAGAAAATTATTCAGTTAGTGAGTGCTTTTCAATAAAAAAGTATCTTTTTATTAAAAGTCCTTATAAAAATTATATGTTTTGAGTTGAATTATGTTGCTATTTCAATAACAAGTTTATCCTTTGTCCCTAATGCAACAAATTATCTTGATAATGTCAATAAATAGATTTATAAAGAAACTCCTCCAATAAATAGATCAATACAATGCCAAACAAAGTTAATGCGATTCGATTCGATTAGATTATGAAATTGATTGATAGTTCGAAGACACTAAAATCTTTAGTTGTGATTTAAATTTTCCTAAAAAAAAAACAGAATCAAAAGTATTGCAGGGAAAAATGTTGCAGCCTTCAAAAATGATTAAAAATTGACTTAACTTGATATCTAGCAAATGTACAATTCAAAGGAAAATCTATTATTAATTTGTAAAATTTGACCAAATCTTTAGACAGAAGGCTGGTTTATTTTGTTTGATATATAAGACAAAATATTTCTCTTGCAAATATCAACTGGGTTTTTTGGGGGAGAATTTCGTTATCATAACGTTCGGTAATGGGGCCTCTAGAAACATCCTTAAAAGTATCTCTAAAAATTCCCCTAAATAATTTACATATAAATTTTAGACGAGCAAAGAAAGAGAAAGATATGAACTAGGCAAACTCAAATCAATAAAGATTATAATTCTGAATGAATCGATATAGTCAGAAATAGATTCCATTTTTCAAATCTTTTTTTCTATACAAATTACTAATTTGAATATAACAAATAAGTAAATTTCTTTTACAAACATTCCTCAGAAATTTCACATTTTTTATAACTTGTTCTTTTTTCATCAAATACGTTAATATATAACAAACACACATACCCATATCATTATGGAAAACAGTTTGGGCCATAATAATATGAAAATTATTACATATTTGAAACTAATTTGATTTTTATTAAGTTGGCTTTGCTTTAAATATTGTCATTCTTAAGCAAGTAGTACAAAATTCTTTCAAAACAACCATAAAAGCACTGCATGAAATAAAATTTTTAAGTAAGCCTTTGCATTAAATGTCACACTGCTAAAGTGAAAAATGTGTGAAAAATAGATAAATACTTTCAGTAGCTGTTCGGACTTTGCTGGAGAAAGTTAATTGCGGAAAATAAAAAAAAAAGGATTTTTTTTCGCAAAGGAAAAGTTTCTTTTTAATAAGGGGTTATTTCGCCTTCGCTCTAGTATTCCATCGTAAATAATATAAGGAGTTGTGTCATCGTCAGCTTTGTAATTTGTGTCCAGTTAATTAGCGTTTGGGGTCCAATAGTATCGCAACTTTTGCTTTGTTGAATCATTTACAAAAGTTCTTCGTATAAGTCATTGGCCACATATTTCAGTATCACCCAATGGCATTGTTTGTCCTTTATCATGCCATTAAAAGAAAATATACTTAAAATTTCATATTCTTCATTGTCTAAATACATACGTCGAAAACAGATTATATCTAAGGTGTATTTATGTGGATAATTCGGTCAAAATGTCCTTCTAATGCGCCAGTTACCAGCCAAAAGCATTATTTTAGATACGGTAACTGGCCCCATATAATTTTTTTTTAACAAAAATTTATATCAAAATGTTCTTTTGGTAATCGCATCTTTCATTTCTCGATGGAAACATTTAAGTTTTGGGGTCCAATGTGCCCCTTTCGCTAATAGCGGCTCTAAAAGCTTACTCCAAGACAAAATTATTGGATCTTCGATGGGTGAGTGATTCTACAGTTTGATATCCTTTTAGTCACCTGAATACGTGCATCGGAAACTGATTATATCTAAAGCGTATTTATATGGATAATTGGGTCAAAATATCCTGCTAATGTTCCTTTCTCAATTTCGTAATTTGTGCCTAGTTAATTAGCGTTTGTGGTCCAATAGTATCACAACTTTTACTTCTTTGTCGAATCGTTTACAAAAGTCCTTCAAATAAGTCAATAACCGCATATTTCAATATCACGCAATGGACTATTCTTAAAAGAAAATATCCTTAAAATTTCATCCTTTTCATTATCTGAATGAGTACGTCGGAAACTGATTATATCTAAGGTGTACTTATATGAATAATTCGGTCTAAATGTTCTAATGGGCCAGTTACCAGCCAAAAGCATTATTTTAGATACGGTAACTGGCCCCATTTAATTTTTTTTTTAACAAAAAATTATATCAAAATGTTTTTTTGGTAATCGCATCTTTCATTTCTCGATGGAAACATTTAAGTTTTGGGGTCCAATGTGCCCCTATCGCTAATAGCGGCTCTAAAAGCTTACTCCAAGACAAAATTATTGGATCTTCGATGGGTGAGTGATTCTACAGTTTGATATCCTTTTAGTCACCTGAATACGTGCATCGGAAACTGATTATATCTAAAGCGTATTTATATGGATAATTGGGTCAAAATATCCTGCTAATGTTCCTTTCTCAATTTCGTAATTTGTGCCTAGTTAATTAGCGTTTGTGGTCCAATAGTATCACAACTTTTACTTCTTTGTCGAATCGTTTACAAAAGTCCTTCAAATAAGTCAATAACCGCATATTTCAATATCACGCAATGGACTATTCTTAAAAGAAATATCCTTAAAATTTCATCCTTTTCATTATCTGAATGAGTAAGTCGGAAACTGATTATATCTAAGGTGTACTTATATGAATAATTCGGTCTAAATGTTCTAATGGGCCAGTTACCAGCCAAAAGCATTATTTTAGATACGGTAACTGGCCCCATTTAATTTTTTTTTAACAAAAATTTATATCAAAATGTTTTTTTGGTAATCGCATCTTTCATTTCTCGATGGAAACATTTAAGTTTTGGGGTCCAATGTGCCCCTATCGCTAATAGCGGCTCTAAAAGCTTACTCCAAGACAAAATTATTGGATCTTCGATGGGTGAGTGATTCTACAGTTTGATATCCTTTTAGTCACCTGAATACGTGCATCGGAAACTGATTATATCTAAAGCGTATTTATATGGATAATTGGGTCAAAATATCCTGCTAATGTTCCTTTCTCAATTTCGTAATTTGTGCCTAGTTAATTAGCGTTTGTGGTCCAATAGTATCACAACTTTTACTTCTTTGTCGAATCGTTTACAAAAGTCCTTCAAATAAGTCAATAACCGCATATTTCAATATCACGCAATGGACTATTCTTAAAAGAAAATATCCTTAAAATTTCATCCTTTTCATTATCTGAATGAGTAAGTCGGAAACTGATTATATCTAAGGTGTACTTATATGAATAATTCGGTCTAAATGTTCTAATGGGCCAGTTACCAGCCAAAAGCATTATTTTAGATACGGTAACTGGCCCCATTTAATTTTTTTTTAACAAAAATTTATATCAAAATGTTTTTTTGGTAATCGCATCTTTCATTTCTCGATGGAAACATTTAAGTTTTGGGGTCCAATGTGCCCCTATCGCTAATAGCGGCTCTAAAAGCTTACTCCAAGACAAAATTATTGGATCTTCGATGGGTGAGTGATTCTACAGTTTGATATCCTTTTAGTCACCTGAATACGTGCATCGGAAACTGATTATATCTAAAGCGTATTTATATGGATAATTGGGTCAAAATATCCTGCTAATGTTCCTTTCTCAATTTCGTAATTTGTGCCTAGTTAATTAGCGTTTGTGGTCCAATAGTATCACAACTTTTACTTCTTTGTCGAATCGTTTACAAAAGTCCTTCAAATAAGTCAATAACCGCATATTTCAATATCACGCAATGGACTATTCTTAAAAGAAAATATCCTTAAAATTTCATCCTTTTCATTATCTGAATGAGTAAGTCGGAAACTGATTATATCTAAGGTGTACTTATATGAATAATTCGGTCTAAATGTTCTAATGGGCCAGTTACCAGCCAAAAGCATTATTTTAGATACGGTAACTGGCCCCATTTAATTTTTTTTTAACAAAAATTTATATCAAAATGTTTTTTTGGTAATCGCATCTTTCATTTCTCGATGGAAACATTTAAGTTTTGGGGTCCAATGTGCCCCTATCGCTAATAGCGGCTTTAAAAGCTTACTCCAAGACAAAATTATTGGATCTTCGATGGGTGAGTGATTCTACAGTTTGATATCCTTTTAGTCACCTGAATACGTGCATCGGAAACTGATTATATCTAAAGCGTATTTATATGGATAATTGGGTCAAAATATCCTGCTAATGTTCCTTTCTCAATTTCGTAATTTGTGCCTAGTTAATTAGCGTTTGTGGTCCAATAGTATCACAACTTTTACTTCTTTGTCGAATCGTTTACAAAAGTCCTTCAAATAAGTCAATAACCGCATATTTCAATATCACGCAATGGACTATTCTTAAAAGAAAATATCCTCAAAATTTCGTCCTTTTCATTATCTGAATAAGTACGTCGGAAACTGATTATATCTAAGGTGTACTTATATGAATAATTCGGTCTAAATAACTGGCCTAATAGGCCAGTTACTAGAATTTTTATTGTCCTATAGTGATATATAAGTGTTTCCTTATTAATATCTTTGGAATTTACTAAATGTAAATGTATCATCCAAAAATTCATATTGAAAGTTCAGTCAAAACATCGTTTAAACGAGTTAATGAACAGAAGTCTTTTTATGAAGTTGTCGTCTAATTGTGTGTGTCTATTTTAGACTTCTTAAGTGCATAACTTGACATTTTATTAAAAAGAGCTTTTAATAAAATTTGGTGAAAAATATTTTTTTTCTAATAATCATTCATATTGCTAAAATGCTGCCAAATGACGGCCATTTCTGTTATAATTAAAACCTTAAATATATACAATAAATTGAGTATAGATTTTTGAGGGCCATTTCAAAGCGCAATTGCGCTAATAACTTCATAAATGGTCAAATAGTTCATCATACTTTGATGAAACATCATAATTTATTGGTTTTCTTTGAGAAAGAAAAATGAAGAACTTTACCTAGAGGGTGCTGAGCCCTTTAACTTCAACCATATATTGGATTCATATGAATAAAAATAATTGGCAACTGGAAGCTGTTTTCTGTAAAACCGCACTTAAATAAACTGGATTATAATCTCTTAAAATAATCAACTTCAAAATGTAGCAGCGCAAACCAAAAATAATAATGAAAACCAAAAAAAAAAAAAGAAAAGAAAAATAAAGAAACAAAAAAGAAAAACCAAGAAGAAATTACAATAAAAATGAAGAAAACCAAGGAAATAACAAAAATATATATAAAGAAATAACACTAAAACAATGAAAGTTAAGATTTATAGTTTTGAACATAAAGTGTCAGTTTATGTTGCGGTAACTTTGGGTCACTCATGTATAACTCATAAACTTCATATAAAACATAAACCAACATAACGCAACATAACCCAAAATAACTTGACATAACATAACATAACATAACATAACATAATATAACATGAAAATATAATATTTTGTAAGAGATTATAAATCTTATAGATAATATTTATATTTCATCATTTTTAAAACAGAGGAAACCATTCATGAAAAGTTATAAAAGTATATCTATAAGAAAATATCAAATTCAAATTAAAAGGGCGATATAAAAGTATACAAAGATAATTATGTTAAGAGATGTGAAGGCACAAAAGGTATCTAGAAAAATAATGGCAACATTATGGACATAAGAAAGCACAATAAAACAACTTCAGATAATTAAAGATATTGTAGTGTAAAATGTTTCATCGTTAAAGCATTTTTATTATTGCTCTATCAAATTTTTCTTTTCTTGTTATTCTTTTGTAACTATTTTTAGAAGCAATCCAATATTTGTTCATTGCTTATGATGCAATGTATTCTAAGTTTATGTAATTGTTTGTAACACTCAGAAGTAGTTAAGTTAGATTTTATTGCTAATTCCCAAATCACTTGCTCTGATTCGATTTAAGCCTAAATATCCCTTAAATGTGTCCATCTGTCCATATAAATTTCTTATCAAAATACAGGGCGCATTTAAAAAGTACAGGATGCTATTTGAAAAAAAATTTGTTATGTAGATGTATTTTGGCCCAAAAATGACCAAAAATTATTATGGCTAAGAACAATTTATTATTACTTCAACGTGTCTTACAAAGGTTTATTTTGCCAAGCGGGTTTTTTATGTATGAAAAACGAAAAATTTTTGATATGCTTTTCTGAATAAACAGTGTAGGGTGTTTAATGGTCCATCTCAACCAAATCTAATGTTTAAAAATATTAAATGATAGAAGCAATTGTTTTCATTACAACTGACAACGTTACTTTGATCCAGTTACAGCTATTTTGGATGATTTAAATAGTTAACATCATAAATTTTCAAGGCAATTGATTTATAAGAAATTTAAATAAATTGCAGAGATTTCGAAAGGGAAGTTTGACACAACTATGTACTCCATCATTTAAGTACTTCTAATAATCTAAATGTGACCTTTTACATTTAGCTGAAAAATCAAATACATGACACTAATTCTACGATTTAAGGCATTTTTTAAGAAAAATGACAAAAATGACAGGCTCATTCTACTCTAATTTCCTTTCACCACGCCTCTCTAAGCACAATAATTTTCAATTACAAGTGAAAAAATTCAACTGAAAAACTCTTCTTGTGAAAATTGTGTAGGAAAAAACTACAAATCTATTTTCATGAATTCCTGCGTTTTGATTTTATATAAAAAATTTCCATTTTCAAATTCTTACAAAATAACCATTAAATATTTTATGCTGTTGCTGTTACTATTAATGTTGCTGTTGCTGTTGCTATTGCAATTGCTATTGTATTTATATATATGTATTCCCGGTTTTTTACAGAGAATAAAACAAGAAAAGCAAGAACGTGACCTTTAAATGATATCACAGATTCTGAACATAAATTCACCACAATATTTCATTCATTGGTTACATTTGATTTAACATTTTATTCATTATTTCACCCTACATCACCTTATTGCTGAAGGATATTACAAGCTAATGCGCATCTTTGTAATGCACAGAGAAAGTTGAAGTTATATTCACGTTTTATTACAGAGATCGCCTCCTTAAAAGACCAAAAATCATTTAATAAAACGATTTATGTATGTCCATCTGTCCGTCTGCTTTATATCATGTGAAGGTATTGGAATTTTTAGAATTATTTTTAAAAAATTTGTTATATAAATGTATTTTATTCTGACAATGAATCTTAATGAAAATGTCTAGAATCGTATCATTTTTATGAACATGCCTCATATAAGGCCTCATATAAGGCCTCATATATTTTGCAAAAAAAAAAATGACAATTGTTACAATTTTGAATACATTTTAAAGAAAATTACCTTTGTTTTGTATTTTGACATTATTATAAGGAACATGTGCACGAAACTTGCTTTAGATGGATCCATTTTTTGAATCACCTTTCATAAAACGAAATTTTAAAAATATTTTCATATAAGTAGTTTGCCAACTTTATTCATATTTAACGCATTTATTTGATTTTATTGTTACATTAAATTAAATGGTTTAGGGTATTTAAGAGTCGACACTAATAGACTCTTAGCTCTTTATATTATATATTTATTTTCTTATTATTCTTCTTCGCCGGTGGCATTATTTGTTCTATACGTTGGCAACTGCACGATAATATTTTTTAATATTTCTATTCATGCTTCAAATTAAAGTCTTAAATAAAATTTTACCTTTTCCTTTTGTATTTCACAAATTTACTGAATCAAATTAATCTAATATTAATTTTTTTGGATTTTTGTTTTTTGTTTTTCTTTTTGCTTTGTTTGAAAATAGAAAAGAAAAAGCTTCATAGCAGAACTCATCTAAACATTTGTAAATTTATCTCTAATAAATATTTTTAATGATGTCTGAAACTTTCAGTTATGAAATTTAAAAGTGCCAAAAAGTATTATGAGATGATACTTTGAGAAATTGCTATTAAAAATTTAAGGAATAACTTAACACCAATGTGATAATTTTTGCTTTTTAATATGAACTAAGTTTAAAGATCAAGATAAATTTTTTTTTATTGACTTCATCGTTTTGTATTAAACAAATCATAAATTTTTATTAGCCATAAAAAATTGTAGTTTAATTTATTGTAATGCACTAAACATAAAATGGGGTTTAAATATTTTTGAACACCAACTGGAATATGTGTAATTCTCTTTTTTTTTTTTTTTTTGTATAAATGAATGTTTGAACAAAAAATCACGCCTGAATTTTGTTGAAACAAAATTTTAACAGATGCTTCATGTTCATAAAAAGAACCAATTTGGATTAGACTTTATTCTTTTACCATATTTTATTCAAGAAATTACAATAAAACGCTAATTTATACTACAAAGAAGTAAGTAAATAAATTCTAGTAGATTGTGGTAGATAATTAATATACCCTACATGACAGTTTAATAAAGGAATATTCATTCACATAAAAAAAGCCCTCTGCAAAATAAATTGGTTTAAGGGACATGATCGTAATAAGAGTCTAATATTGTTCATTAATCCTGAGCGCACTGGGACCAAAGGCACGCCTATATATTAAATTTCATTTAAAGTGTTTCAATATTAAGAAATTCACTAAGAAATTCACATGGACAGATGGAAGGACAAAATAGCATTAAATTAAATTTAATAGAATTGAAGGTGATTCTAAGTAGATCGGTATACTAAAAAGATAATTCTATTACAACACCCTTTTAAGGTGTGACGTACATTCACATAAAGTTATAATATCTTGTAGTATAAATGGTGTAATTTTGGAAAGAAAAAAAAAATAAATAAAAACGTGTTATGTGGGGAAAAATTCTACTCAACTTGGGCCGAAAATGGTTTTTCAGTTAAAAAAATCTGAAAAAATGCATTCTACAATTTGATAATAAATTTACTTGAAAAAATTTGCGGCGAACAGAAGTGCGGACATTCGTAAATCGCTTTAGAAAATAATTATTTAAACTTTTCTGCTGAAAATCCTATCAAATTTATTTAAAAAGAAGTTGAATGAGTTTATTGAGTTAATGGTTCTAATAAATCATGGATAAATGGTTTTCCTAACTAGACAAATAGTTAGTCCGTTTAGTTTAACCCGGAAAAAATCCAAAAAAAATAAAAAAATATAACCAAAAATTTGTTCACAGTTTTTTTTTTCCTTTTTAATATTTTCTCCTTTTTGTTTTCTTTTTTGAAGTCTTTTTATTGTATTTTTCTTTGTATTGCTGTTTCTTGTGTCTAAGAAATCTTTACCACCAGTCGCCCACTTTGCCCATCATATTATTTCAATGTTGCCTTTCAAATTTTTTCTTTGCCTGACATTTGTGCTGTTCTTCCACTTTTTCTTCCCTGTTTTTCTTCTTTTTCTTCTTCTTCCTTTCCTTCTTCTTCTTTTTTTTTTTTCTTTTTACTCTTTGATTTATTTTTTTACAAGAAATATTTTTTTTTTTGATATTTTATTATGTATATAAATTTTTTTTTAGGATTATTTGGCTTGTAACTGCATGCGCTTTAAGTGAGTGCTGAATGCTTATGAAGATATTTTTCTTGTACTCCAAAACAACTGCAGGAAAACCTTTTTTTTTTTTTTATATATATTCTTTTACATAGAGATATTCATAAACTTCCTTTTGATGTTGTTATTATTGTTGTTATTATTATTATTATTTCTTACCATAACTGACTACTTTTGCTATCATTGCAATTTATCACATTTTGAGTGGAATGCGTTCTCTCTTGTATATTTGAACCGCCTTGTTGGCCACATATGGGACTGTTTTGCCACTTTGAGGTCATTTTCGTATAAGATAAATGGTCATCATACCATAAAATGTAGTGATAGTGAGACAGGCAGAGACAGAGAAAAGAAGAAGAAAAGAAGAAGAAGAAGAAGAAGAAAGAAAGAAAGAGATAATGATGGTGAAAGATGGTCATATGGCAAGCAGGCAAACAAAGTGGTATGAAATAAAAGCGGCAACTCCAAAAATGATGGCCACAATTATGATAGAGATGTATTTGTTATACAGCGATATATATTCCATATGATGATGTTTATAGATATACATTTATATAAGACCTAACATAATCTTGCTTATTATGCATTTCATGTGCGAACTTAAAATAATCAACACGCATTAAAATGAAATTCTAGTCAGCTAAATTTGGCATGAAACGACATTCGTATGGCATTCTGGTTCATGAGACAGAATGCTAATGCTGATTTAGATTTAAAGATAGAAAATTTTATGCAAGTTGAAGAAGTGAAATGATGATCGAAAATAAGATGAGATTAAATAAAATGCGATTAAAATTCAGTTGAGTGGAATTGAATTGAATGGAATTGAATTGAATTGAATTGAACTGAGTTGATATAAAGCAAAATTTGTTCAAAAATTGGAGAAGAGTTGACTATGGCCTAAAAAGGATGAGGAGAATGAATGAAAATAGAGAATGATAAAATTTGAGGCCTTACCCCATTATAATCATTATTTGCAATCGTACACAACAAAATCATAATAATTTCATTTTAATGTTACGTTAAATAGCATGAAAATTATACATAACGTGCTGGGTTATAATTTAGCCATCATCCATACAATTTATTTAATAATATGAAAATTATATTCAATGTTGAGTCTTAATATAAAATTTTGTTAAAAATTTTAAGCTGATTTCAAATAAGATTTATGGTAAATTATTGATGATTTTTTAATAAGATTTAAAATGACATAACTTTTAAGGTCTTGACCTAAAGATTTTTCAAATATAGAAAAAATATTGCATATTTTTCTTATATTATGTATATCATATAAACATCATACCGAGTATGAGGGTATACCAATTTTTTCATTCAATTTGTTTACTCAGCAATCAGCAATTTAAAAATTTCTATATGTCTGTCCTTGTATATGGTTTTGGTAAATTATTATTTGATGTCGAAACAAGTGATATGGATTTCCAAATTTTTTAGGCATATTAAATAATATTGTAAGCAGGCTGTTAAAAAAAAAATGAGCTAAAATGCTTAAAGGACACGGCCACATAACATGGCCATGTCCATGTTATGTTCTTTACAGTTCTTTTTTTTTTTACTTATAACTTGAAAATCGCAATAGAAGAAAGTTGAAATTTGATACAAATATTAAAAGTGTTTTTCTAGGCCTAAAAAATCAACTTGTAAATTTGCCATGATAAAAACTGTAAGGAAAATTAGTCAAGTTTTTTTTTTTTTTTCAAATTATTGCTTTGTATTGAAAAATCTTTTGCTAAACTTAAATGAGAATTTGGAAAAATTTTTGTTCTGGCAATTCATCCATTAAAAATAACTTTTTTTTTTTAATTTTATCATAAAAATGGTTGCCACATTTGGAAAACTCATTTAATTAGATCAAAATTGATCAAAACTTAAAAATGGCTTTACTTTTTAAGACGATTGTGAAATATATTGCCAACAAATATTTAATTTTTTATTATTTATTGCATGATATTTATAAAATATCATGATTATTTGAAAGTAAACAAAACAAAAGCACAACCAAAAAAAAAAATGCAAAAAATATGCAAAAAAAATTCTGTAAAATATCGTAAGAAAATCATCAGAATACTCATCTCAGTCTCATTTAAATGGCATTAAACTAAATGAATCAACTGAAAATTTTGCTGTTTAATCATTTATCTGTATCTATGATGGTGGTCCATTTAAGAAAATATCAGCCACCGATAACCGCAACATAACATTTCCCTTGACCTTCTCCATAAAACATCATCGTCCTTCTTTTTATAATGCGCGTTACTTGTTCTTGTGCTGGATTTTTATACGTTTTCTGCTCAATCACATTTCCCAATGAACTGAATTAAATTATTAAATTAATAATTTATGGAAAATATGTAAAACGAGAAAGTGCGGTAGAAAGAGATAGATAGAGATGAGAGAGAGAGAGAGAGAGAGAGAGAGAGAGAGAGATGAAATTTAAAAATGCAATAAAAATATTCTGATTTTTCATTTAAAGTTGATCTTGCTGGCTGTTTAAACAACAACAACAACAACAACAACAACATCATTATCATCATTATCATTATCATTATCATTATCATTATCATTAAGAACATTTTATTCATTATAAAGCGTTTTGTCAGAAGGGCATAGCAGTAACAATTAGAAAGATGATGAGTCAAGAGAGAAAGAATGAAAGAACTAAAATTATAAAATTTGTATAGCAGTAACATCATGGTTAAACTGGAAGTTAAAACAACATAAAATAAAATAATAATAAAAATAATAACAATAGCAATAACAATGAAGGAACCTGACCTTGTTTAACTGATAATTCATTAATTCAGCATGTTTATGTTAAATTCAATCTTTGAAATGCCATTAAAAATTGCTCTCAAATATATGCATGCGTTCATGAATGCAACCATCCATGAATGCATTTATATGCAAATATAATGCAATAACAATTGCTACAGCAATAACAATAATAATGGCAACAATGGCAACAATGGCAACAATATAAAAGAAAAGTCATATCATCCAGCGATTCTCTTAGAACTTGCCAGAAAACAACAAATAACAACAAATAACAACAAATAACAATAAATAACAACAACAAGTAACATCAAGCAATAATAAGTAACAAATAAAATAAAATAAAATTCATCTCATGGTTATGGCTTTCAATGCTATCAGCCAACTTACGAGACAAAACTGGACAAGCAGGCAAAAGTGTAATATTTATAAAATGTCTAAAATATCTAAAATTATAATAATAATAATAAAAAAAAGGAAAAAACAAAAGACAAGTAAGAATTTTATATGCGGTCTACTACAACTCTCAAATACCCCTACACTAATTTATCTAATAGAACTAGAAAGTTCGCAAATTTCTAATTTCTTCAGTTAATTCAAAATTATTTAAGATTAGCTTTCTATGGAAGATGCTTGAAAAATTGGATCCTTTTTAGATCATATTTATTATATACATTTTCTAGATTCAAATACAAGATAATACAAATTTTGTTGAAAATATATTTCAAATTGTAAGTTTTTTTTCATATAATGACAATTTTCGTGTAGGAGCCATTTTATATGGAGAAAGTATCATAAAAATGAAAGATTCTAAAAATGGACAATGACTTGAAAAGCAAGTTTCTCATATCAAAATATTACCAATAGCATCAAGTTTTGTTAAACTCTATCTAAAAGTTTAATTTTTTTTTTTTATATAATAACTTTCTTTTTGTAAAGAGGCATGGTCATCAAAATGAGGCATGGAGCTCTTCAAAACTAATCTATCCAACAAATTTCTTATATTAAATATTCCAAATAGTGCAACCCTTTGCATCTTAACAGATGAGCAGGCAAATAGACAGACAGGTTATACGGACAGACATACTTATATCGATTACGAAAGTGTTTTTAAGTAAAATTAGTTTATTTTAGATTTTTTTTTGGTTGTTACTAACATTTACACAAATTTGTAATACCAACCTATAACAGAAGTATTTTGTGGTTTAATAATCGTAGAGAAATATTTATAATCCCAAGAAAATTGTATAACACGCAATTGCAACACTAATGAAACCAATCAAATTAAATAAATACGGAAAATAAATAAATAAAAGTTTGATTGAGAGCCTCTCAAATATTTTATACCTTAAATATATACGAACTTATATATATATATATATATATATATATATATATATATATATATAAATATATATAGATCGTTTTATTATATATCTGATTATTTATGCAGTCATTCTTAAAGCTTTGTTTGTTATTCTTGTTAATGATTGTTGCAAAATATAAAAAATAAATAAACAGAAACAATCAGAAAAATTAAAAATGAAAGCACAAATCACCTGAAAATACTATGAAAATGAACTAAACTTAAGGTACTTTTTGAAAAAAGAAAAATATTTAATTTTCTTATGTGAATTTTTTCTTTTCTTTATACATTTTGTGCTGGTTTTTTTTTTTTTTTTTTGTTTATTGACTTTTAATAATTTAGATGAAACCATCAACATGCGGCCAAGTCTGTCTATTGATGGAAGAGAACGTGTAATCCACAAGTGTGAGAGACGTCAATATCAATTGTGGTAAAAAGAAGGAAAACAGAAAACAGAAAATAGAAAACAGAAAAAACAATAATAAGTGAAAACTTTATATAACGATCATGGCCGAATTTTACATCATCGGCCATTATTTTGTTTAATAAAATAGTTGAATGGAAAGAGGTTCTAAATATGGGGAAATCTAACGTCTTGAAAATTTCAATCGCAATGGCAATTTTTCTTATAGCCAACAAAAATTTAAGAAGGTACCTAAAAAAAATTCTTCTATTTCAATAAATTTGAACAATTCATTTGATGGAAGGAGATTCCAAAAATTGTTAAATCTAAGACACCTTGAAATGTTCTATCAAAATTTTGCTTATGGCGAACATAAAATCAAGAAAATGAAAATCACGTTGAGAAACACAGAAAAATAATTCTATCTCGTTTAGATTGAAAAGTTTTGATTGTTACATACCTCTTGAAAGATTCAGTATATCTTATAATGCTACAACCAATCTAAGAATAAAAAAAAAAACATGGAAGACATAAAAAAAACAAAAATCAAAAATCAATAGAGAAAATATTGAAAGTAAAGTTTCAAGTTTCTACGATTCGAACGCTTCATATTACAATAAAATATGAAGACGTTGTTGTCTATCACAGCAAGTGTTAAAATATTTGATGTATTACATATGTTTGTAGCTTAAAGGATATATAGATATATAAATGGACGGACATATATATATCTAGGTGTATATAGTTAGTTAGTTAGTAAAATGATTGACTACAATGAATAAGTAAAAGCAGTCAAGCAGTAATAAATGTTGCGTGACACCATTTCAAAATTCAAATAGTAAAATAAACAACAAACAATAACCAACAAACATTAAGCAATAAACAACACACAACAACGAAAGAAAAATGGCAAAATCATTGAAAAAGTTGTTGGTTGAATGGTTTGTGCGATTGAAATTCGCATGAAATGCTCGTTTTAAATATTTCCTCTTTTCACCTTTACTTTTTCCATGCTCTTTCTTATTTATTGTTTGTTGTTATTGTGCCTTCAGTTAGCAACCAAAATTGTAAGATAAACTGTAAAGTAACATAAAAAATAAAAAAGAAAAAAATCGAAAATAATGTTACAGTTGGCTTAAGCCAATAGCAATAGACAGGTAGACAGAAAGATTCAATCAAATAAGCCAGACGAATCAACTCTCACCACTTGTCATTTTAATGACTTCTGGACTACACTTAACCATTATTTTGTTGTTTTTGTTTTATATATATATATATATATTTTTTCTTCTTTTTGATTTTATTTTTGTCTCATGCAACAACTGACAAACAAATAATTATTGATTGTTAAAATATCATGTTCGAATTTTATATCTATTGTAAAATGAAATATAATCAATTTCTCATAAAAATTTGTAACATTTAGAATTTATTGAATCAACTATTTGCCTGTCAGTTCTTTAGCCCATTGTAGACTCTAAACTTTGGATAATTCAGGCCTCATTACTTTGTCCTAACTAAGAATAGATTTGCATGTAGTTTCAAGTATATTAAGTCGTTAAATTTGATAGAACTTTTTATTAGATATCATAAGTAAGGCCTTCCTTTAAAACTCATTGTTGTTGAGAGATCAGACTCAGATCAGATTAGAGATACATAAGCATTTTTCTAGAACTATCTAATCGGGGACGTTTTTCTATTTCTTTATATGTCAGTCCATTGTTGTACAGTTTTCAGTGGAAGGCCTTTTAAATTGCGTAACTCAATGGTACACTTTATTGGATATCATGGATAAGATTATCCTTAATAGTCTAAATTTATTGAGATTAGCATCGAGCTATGATAAAACCGAAATTTATAACGATTATAATTGTTATATGAAACCTCATGGAACTTCTTATTGAAAACCATGTATAACACTTTTGTAAGCAATTTTAAAAGGGCCATTACGCCATTTATTAGTAGTCGAAAGTACCGACATGCTAAACAATTTATTTAGTTACAATTTTTCATTTGATTTTTCCTTTTTTTTTTTTTTTAGCGAACCCATCAAACTTATTAAGCCAAACGTTATGAAGTTATGCATCTCTCAAAGACAGACAGACAGACAGACAGACAGACAGATAGATAGATAGACAGACTCTCAAGATATTTCTTGTTTAATAAATGAGTTATTGATGGAAATAAATAATGGCATTATTATTAACATCTCAATAATCATTAAAATATTTAATAAATTTCGATTTTCTCCAACATGAATGGCATAGAAATATGCAAAAATATCATCAAATGTGATTGCAGTTGCATGCAAAAAAAAAAAACAAAAGAAAAGAAAAAGAAAATTTTGTTTAATTTGTTGGCAAAGTAAATTTTCCTTTTCACATGATAACAATGGATTTGTGTAATTGTCTTTCATGGTTTTAGCGTTTTGTATGTTCACTAAAGAAATTAAGGCCAATTACAGAATAATTATTTTGCTTTGCAATAACTTGCTCAATTGCCTTAAATGTTGCCTTAACATTTGGACTTTATAAAGTTAGAAGATTTAGATTCTTTATAAAATATATAATAAAAATAATCTTTTTAAAAATTTATTCAATCGCTGAAGAAATTTCCAATCTAAACTTTTGATGATACATCGAAGCAAAAAAGTCCAGGAAATTATCCATGAAATGATCGCGCTTTAAGGTAATCAATGAAAAAGGAGACCAGATTTTTAACGCCTCAAGAATTCCAAGAATTGCCACACCTACCGCACACTGCCACACGACCCCTTTCCTAATAATACTTTAAATAATTTTAATATGCCTAAAACAAGTAGAATTTAATCACGCCCACTAACTTCGAACAGATGCCATTTTTGAAATGATTCGACAAAGAAAAAAGCAAAACAAGCTTGTTTAGATAAGCTGATTGGTTTTTTTTTATTGGTAGGCGTAACCTATATCAAATATTTCAAAGCTGACTCTGCAAAACCATGCATACAAAAATTTCTTTCTATACAACACTTTTTAAGAACTTATAAACTTTTCAAGTCATGTTTAACGGAACCTGGACGTCCACATAGTGTATCTGAGCTAGATTGTAATCTAAAATAACATCATTGGCAAAATCTAAGTATCGGCCATAAAACAAAAAGGCGTTAATTTATACCAAGACAAAGATATGACCTTGATGACTCCAAGTTTCATATTTAATAGAACTGTCTAGATGATTTAAGCAGTGTGGCTCGCAAAGCCCCTAAAACCAACCATGTAACCCACAGAATAAGCTAAGACAATATATCGCCATCAATGTCTTACAGCCACTGCTTCTCAAAATTTTCAATGCTGGATCCACAACACTCAATCACCTCAGTTCATGATATAAAAAACAATCTCCAGCTAGAAATGCATTTTTCACAAATTTCAAGGCTGGTATGAATGAAAAAGCCCAAAATCCACACACCGATTTCTCATGCAAAATATTTAGAAACCACTAAAAGAACTGCCAAAGAACAAGTGCGAGACGGATAAAATAGAAGGCAGGTTGCGAGTTATATTTTTTTATGATGGCCACTGAATTATTATTAGATAATGTAAAAAATAAAATAATATTCCTAAAAAGAGAAGCAATTTAATCTTTTTGATTTCATATTTATCTATTTTGAAGAATTAACTTTTCAAATAAGCATTAAATAAATAAATAAATTTTGTAATAAAGATATTTCTTTGGTGGGCCGTTCTTAAAACCTTATAAAATTATTATAATTTTTTTTTTAATATTTTTCTTGTTGTTGTTGTGGTTGCTGCTGTTGTTGCTGTTGTTGCTGTTGCTGCATACATTAAAACTTTTTACAAGCACTAAAATTGTCACCTAATAAGTTTTGCAACCAGTGAAAAATCACACGCGCACCTACGTACACAAATTTATTAAGTGAAAATTATATACAAAGGCAAAACAGGCAAAACGGACAGACAGAAAAAGAGACAGAAAGAAAGAAAGAAAGAGAGAGAGAGAGAGAGAGAAGATAAATAGATAGAGAAACTTTAGAAAGAGTTGACAGCAGGAGAAAGTCTAATTTAGGAACGTAGTCATTTTTGGCGTATCAGCCTTTTTCAGTTTTTCAGTTTTTTTATTTTTTTATTTTTTTATCTTTTTATTTTTTTGTTTTCTCTTTTTTTGTTTTGCCACTTATTGCAAAAGATGTCAAGTGTAATCCGCTTACATCAGACAAAATTTTTCACATCCTCTTACATTCAAGCATAAGTAATAGATTATTGCAACAACATTCAAACAGTAGACGCACTCAAAAACAATACTAATATGTTTTACAAAAGAAGTATGCTAACATTATATATACACGTACACATACATACATACATACATACTATATACATACATACATACATACATATAATATATATATATATATATATATGCCATTAGAAGATGAAATTTAATGTTGTTGCAGATGCTTAATTTACTTTGCCATATAAAGTGAATTTTTAAAAGTTCTTTTCTATAATAAACAATAATATGTATATGTATGTGTATATGTATATGTATATATGTATGTATATATGTATGTATAATCATAATCATATAAAATATGTAAAGTTTATAATGTTTATAAATGTGCATACGTTTGATTTGTTTTCTTTCCCTCTGGTCTGTGCCTATTTATTACTCTTCGTTTCTTTTCCCCCTCTTTACTGTTTTTTTTTTTTTCTTTTTATTATATATGTAGTCTTGTTCACACCAAACGTATTTAAGTCTATTAGTTATATTGTAAGGACGCATAAAGTGTCATAAATGTAATAAATGATAGAGAAGTATAAAGCAAAAGTAAAAAAAAAAAGTCAGCATAAGAATAAAATGTGAATGGAAAATAACAAGAGGAAAATTGGAAGGTTAGAATTTTTGGTATGTGAATTTTACTTAATCATTTTTATGGGTATTTTGCCTTCTTTTTCCTTTTCTTTTTTTTTTTTTTTTTTGTTGTATTCTAAGATTGTTCAACCAGCACCACCGAAACAATATAAAATTATAATTCAGAAACTGTTTCAATTTTTGTAGGAGTAAAAACGTAAATATAAATCAATGAAAGTTTAGGATTGCATAATTTCGCATAGGTATACCCGATTTGCTTGATTTTTGAATAGACATTGGTGAGCAATAGCCTCACTTGCTGGGCAAAATTTCAGTTATCTACATTTTGTAGTTTACAGATGATGAGCAAGAAACTAGAATTTTGTTATAAAAAAAAATTAGGTGTTCTCAGTATATGATGCATTGTGGGCGTGTCTTTTGGCCAATTTTGCTTATTTTCAGTCTCAACTTGTTGGCAAGAAGCAAATTTAAGCTTAATATCTCAAATTTTACCATCAGGAAAATATATACAACAAATAGCTGCATAGATGGACGGACGGACAGGCAAATCTGAATCGTTTCAGCATTTAATGCTGATCAAGAATTTATGTACTTTATACAATTTTTAGGCCTTACAAACATAATGATAATGTGAATATACCCTCCATACGCTGGGTTATGGGTATAAAAAACAAACATTTTAATTATTTGAAAAGTTGTAAAAACATTTCAAATTTAAGTAGCTTTAAAGTTAGTCTAAAATTTGAATAACATTAGTTATAAGTATATTATATTTGTTTGTAGATAAATTTTGACCAATAAGCGCAAAAGTAGAGAAGTAAAGCCCAAACGCTCAGCTGTCGTGTAATTTATTTAAATGTTACCTCTGAAACGATCGTTATAATAAAATCTGGATCTATCTGAGATTTTCCCTGGTTGTTACAAATATGTGTAACAAACTTATAATACCCTACACCAGATATAGGGTATAATAATAATTTATAATATAAATGAAAAAATGTCCGTATAAATATTTTAAGTATCTTAAGTAGAGCTTAAATGTTTTGCTAATGCACAGTGTGAAAAAATTGTGTCGAGCACACGCCTAGAATTTGTTAAACGTGTCATTTTCATACAATTTGTAAAGTCTAATTGATTTTATGAAATATTTTAAATGCTTATTCTTATCTGTATAATTTTTTTTTCGCTTTTCATAAGGCCACCCATCAATTTTGTTTTGTATTGTTCAAGAAAAAAAAACGATACTTTTTTGATTTGTAGTATTGAACGTTATGCGTAACTAATAAAATTAAGTAATTGGTCCTAAGCGTATAATTTTTTACTTTCAATATCTTTTTGCGTCCACTGTGAGCTATCAAATTTACAATAGGGTCAAAAGTGACGAAGGCCAATACAAGTATGACGTCGTTTTGTAATATCTAATCGAGCGAGCTACTGTTCTCCTTCTGATTTTAGGACTTTATTATCTACACTTATTTGACATTTGCTATTTTGACTTCCTGTCACTTGTCAATTTATAATTTATATAAATGCATTTGGCAACTTGAAGACCTTGAGATAAATACATTTTTTTATTATGCTTGATTTAATTTAAGAAGAAATATCTATGGGGATATTTCTTTCTATAAAAAATAAATATTGTAACTTGAAATCTTGCAATTTTTATTTGTTTAATTTTAATAATCGTCCAAGTCCATTTAAAATTAATAAGAACGAGAATAAGTGAGTCATATGACGGAAATATTAAAACCTTGAAATAAGTTCTCAATGTTTTTTCAAAGATATTAAAGTGATTGAATTAAAAGTAACTCGATCAAGATCGATATCGGACACAAGTAGAATTTGGAAAAACATTACAAGTTAGATGGTTTAACTATTTTAAAAAGTTTAAGTGTGGTAAGCTGGATTCAGAAGCAAGGACTTTCTGTCACGTGTGAATTACCGCTTTAATGGCTATCGTGAATAATCATAAAAAATCGATACTCTAAGATAAACAAAAGCGTAGAAAATTATAGGGTAAACGCAGCCATAGATCAACATAGTCCACAAAATTATAAATCATAAGTGAAGCTATTTCTCTGGTATTTAATGGATTCATAAGGCTGTGAAATGCTCACGCAATGATTATCGACTTCAATTGATGCGTTTTAAGTGAGCCTTAAAGGAAAAACAGTGAAAACAATGAGAACAGTGAGAAGCCAAATACGAAATCTTTCTAGAGTTAGACAACTTGATTGTCCAAATGAAATTATTCATGCGCTATTTATGGAAATGTCAGAAACTAAATATATTAGTAGATCCTTACAGGATCCTACAAAAAATTTGTATATTAAAAGGCAACAATAACATGAAATTAGTTTATATAACAAAATACTGAAAAAGTCGCTTCTAAAGAGTTGCATAATTATTCCATTTGAGTAACTTGTAACTTTTTGGTTTTTTTGGTTTTTTTGCAAATTTCCAATTTTATAATTAAAATCTTAACTCAGCTTTAGATGCCATTATAAGTGTAATCGAAATGATTGATTTACAAAAAAAAAAAAAAAAAAAAAAAAAGGAAAAAACGAAAAAGTGTACTTTAATCTCCTCATTTTATTTTATTAGATCATAATAAAAAGTATATGCCACAATTTGCACACACTTAAACCAAACTTATATTTCTAGTTTTTGCTTTTTTTTTCGCCACATTTTTCACTTAACAATTATTGGGCAATTCAATGCTAACTTTGGAATAATTTGCTCCACTTCCTTCATGAAAATGAAGGAGTGAAAAACTTAATGAAATGAAATTTTGTTATGATATTTGTGAAGTGAAGTTAAATTACGATAAATTACAATAAATTATGATAAATGATGAAATGATCATTAAGAATAAGGGCCAATATTATGCTTAAGTCAAATGATGATCGTACATGATCGTAAATCGATTTCTTGTTTCTTTTTTTTAAACATGATTGAAAATATATGTTTGTAATTTATATTGATATAGAGATTATTTATTCTTGTTAAAAATTTTCTGTTTTCTTTTTTTTTTTTTGTTTTTTTTTTTTTGTTTTTTTTTTGTAGTTCAAATGTAATGTATTTATTTAGTTTGCCTTTTTTTTGTTGTTTGTTGTTTTTCATATAATTACAATTGAGCATTATGATTGATCGGATCAAACCAGTACTACGTGATGATGATGAGAAAAAAATATATCAAATAATTAATAAAATAATGTATGTTTGTATGTATGGGTATATCTCTCTATCTCTTTCTACCTCGCTCTAATATATATATATATATATATATATATATCAATCTTTCTTATATGGTTTGAGCCTTCCGGCTTGCCATTATACTATGCTATGATTTCATTGGCATGTGTAAGCTGTTTTACAAGCTCTTTACACCACTTTGAGAATGTACATCAAGTGAAATGTTAAAAGGAAATGTTTTTCATTAATTTAAACATCTTCATGGATTTTACTACTACGGCAACTATAACAAAAATAATAACAAAAACAATAAGAAAACCAAAATGAAAAAAGGGAAGAAGCATGCACCAAGCAATGTCCAGCAATATCGTTACATACGGCCACAACAACAACCACAACAAAAAAGTAGCGATAATAGTAACAACTGTAATGGACAGACATGTACGCAGAGAAACAAACATATTGTAATTACTGACACATTAAATTGTTCTCTGCGATATATTGATGCTGACAGAGTGGCAGTGCTAGCGGCACTGTGGATGGGGCAATAGCAATTGCAAGAGCAAGGACAACAGAAATGGCAATGACAGTGTTAGTGATAGAGTTATTGGCAGTGACAGTGTCATTGGCAGTGGCAGTGGCAGTGGCAGTGGCAGTGGCAGTGGCAGCAGCAGTGATGGTGGCAGTGGCAGTGGCAGTGGTAGTGGCAGTAGTCATTGGCAATGCTAATGATAGTGATAGGTGTAGTGGCAGCGTCAGTGTCAGTAGCACCGGCAGTAACAGTAGCAGTTACAATTGTAATTGCAATAACAATGGCAGTGGCAGTGACAATGGCAGTGTTATTGGCAGTGGCAGTGGCAGTGGCAGTATCATTGGCAGTTCTAATGATAGTGGTAGGCGTAGTGGCAGTGTTAATACCAATGGCAGTGTCAGTGTCATTAGCATCGGCAGTAACTACTGCAACTGCAATGGCAATGACAATGGCAGTGGCAGTAATAATGACAGTGACAGTGGCAGTAACAGTAGTAGTTACAAAACCAATGACAATGGCAGTGGCAATAGCATTGGTAATAGCAATTACAGTTTCAACGCTTTTGCTCTCTCTCTCTATATTTTGCCCCTTTTTCTTAAGGATTTTATTCTGCTAATGTCAAAATGTATATGTATATATATATATATACAAATGCAGACCAAAATTTCAATGAAATATCTTTACCAATCTCATTCCATCTCTATTCGTAATATTTTTGCTTCTCTTTTACACACCTTGGGCATTGTTATAATTATTAATTATTAGTAATAAATTTCTGAAATATAAGTGAAAATAAGAAAAAAAATTTATATATTTATCCGTTTTGCTTTTTTTAACTTCATAAAATATCCAACACATCTGAAAGTTAAGGAGAGAGGGAGAGAGAAAGAAAGAAAGAGAAAGAGAGAGAGAGAGAGAGAGAGTCTGTTGAAGAGATGGAGAGTTAGGGTTATTGAAAGTGTAAGATAAAGATAAAGAAGAAGATGAGTAGTCAAAATTATAACTTATTAATTTTCACAAATACACACATGCATACTCACGCACATATATATATACGCACATACATACACATGCATATATATATAAATATCAACATAAATGAATATAAATAAATGAATTTTAAGTTATGAATGCAGGTGCATTAAAAAGCCCTTGTCTTTCTATCTGCTTTCCCGTTTCCTTTTTTGGCTTCTTCAACATTTCCTTTTTTTTTTTTTTTGTTAATCTTCTTCTTATTATATGACTCGTTAGTGGTTCAAGTTATTAAAGGAACTTGACTTGGTAGACAAGAAAAGCAAAATAACAAATAACAAATAACAAAAAACAAAAAACAAAAAATACAAACAAAATCGCCTCTTAATTTTTTCGTTACAAGTTATTATTGGTAGAGGCGTTAATATATTTAACACGCTTAATATATTTATAATTATGTTGATAAACAAGTTTCTACATATGATATAATTTTTGTAATATACATCATCATCATTATTATCATAATCATTAACATCATCATCATCATCATTATCATCATTTTCCTTTTCATTTATCTTCTTCTACTGATTTAGCTACTACTGCTTTTCCCTACAACTCCAAGAAGCCTTTAATTTTATCTCACATCGTAGTTCTAAAATGCTCTCTCACTCATTCACTCATTCATTCATTCATTCATTCATTCATTCATTCATTCACTCATTCATTTTTTAATCAGCAAACGTTTACATTTCTTATAAAAAAAAAAGGAGAAAAAAAAGAAAGAAAATAAGAAAGGAAGAATATGGCATCGTAATGGGCCAAGATGATAACCAACAGCTAAGCCTTCTACACCACTCGATTTAATGGGATTAAAAAGTTCGAAAGAAGAAAATTTTCCAAAAAAACAAAAAAATTTTTGTAAATTTTCCACTACTTTGGAAAATTCTTTGTGTTGTAGATGAGAACAGAAGTTGAAATGGATCGATCTGAATCAAAGTTTAATATAATTATTTGGTGCAGAAAAAAAAATATTAATGCATCGAATTCTTTCAAAAAATTTAATGTAAATAATATAACGTCGCCCAAATTTTTAAAAAAGTGGGGCCCTCTGGCCATAAAAATTCAATTAAGCCAAAACAAAAATGTCTTTAAGTCAAAATATGCTCAAGTGTCACTAAATTTCATTAAAAAGCATTTATGATTTGGACATGGATCGATAATTGACCATAACAAGAAGGGGCAGTTGGACAGACCGTCATTTTTTATCGTTTCATAAAATTATTTGGGCAAAGCCGGCAAGAGACCGATTTTTGAACATCGCACAAACGAATAGATGGACAGACAGACAGACAGACAGACAAACATATTTAAAAAAAAATTGATTCTATTTTATCATCTTCTTCTTGATATTACAAGTATTCAGCTTAAATCTATTACACCTTGAAACGCACTACAAAATTTGTAAAGGTATGAAAACAATTTATATATGAAGGAAACAGAAAAATTACAAATAAAATAATAAAAAAAATAACAAAAAAAAAAAATTTCGAACAGAAAAAAAGCTCACAACAAAAAATAATAATAAAATAAAATTAAAAGTAACAAGACGAAAAGAAGAGTAAAAAAAAATGAAGTAAGACTTAAGGCTGGAACTGTGAAAGCGTAAATTTTTCGCACGTCTGTTTATTATCACAAATTATGAGCATAAGAAATATGTGCCCGAAGTTATAAAATAGCAACAACAACAATAAATACATTTATATAAAATAAAATTAAAATAATGTTTACAAAAAAAAAAAAAAAAAAAAAGAAAAAAATGGAACCAAAACGAAAGAATTAAAGTGAAATAAATTTAAGCAGAAAATTTGTAAATGATTTCTATGCAAATTAATTTGAAGATTTTTTTAAGATTTTTTGTAAGCATTTTTTTTTTTTTTTTTTGTAAATTTTGTTGGTGTTTTTTTGTTAATGCTTTTATTTTTATATGAAAACATCAAATTGAGCAGAAAAAGTTCTAAATAAGCTTAAAAAATATTCTTAAACTTTTCCTTTTTCTTCACTTTTTTTTTCTGTTTCTTTTCCACTTTCATTTTCATTCCATACAAAGTTTTTTTTTTATATCAATCGCGTTTAACTTATAACGAAACGCGTTCCTCAATTTTCAGTGCGTATTTATTTATATGTGTAGATGTCTATGTGTATGTGTGTGTGTGTGTATATAAAAATTTAGTGTTAAACTTTAATGAAATAGCGCAAATTTACGATCAATTTCATGGTTATTTATCAGTTCGTTGCAAACCTTTAATTTAAATGGCCCAGGACGTTATAAATTCAACAGAAACAACAAAACTGATAGAGAAAGAGGGAGAGAAAGAAATTGAAAGAGAGTAAATGAGACAAATGATGGAATAAATAACCAACAGAGGAAGGGGAGGAAAAAGAAGAGAAAAAAAAAGAATAGCCAATTAAAATATAAATAAATGGCCAAAAGGAGGGAAAAAGACGTTACAAAAAGCAGTGCCAACTTAAAAGATTTTTACACAGAAATCAAAAACGAAATCGAAAGAAAAAGATAAAATAAAGTAAAAGGAAAGAAAAAAACTTATGGTAAAATTTCTCTTTAAAATAATTATTATTATTGTTGTTGTGATCTTATGGAATTTTAATATTTCAATTTGGATATTTTTATTTTTAATTTTAATCGCACTTTACAAATTTGTAACTTTTTGGCCAAAGTAAAGGCTAATTTAAAAACAGCCTTTACAAAAAAAGGGAACTGTTCTTATATCCGGGTTTCAGTTCCTAGTTTTCAGTCTCCGGTTTTCATTCTCCATTTTTCAGTCTCCAGTTTTCAGTCTCCGGTTTTCGATATCCAAACCGTGATCCCCAGTATTCAATCTTCGATCTCAAGTCTCCAGTCTTCAGTCTCCGGTCTCCAGACTCCGGTCTCCAGAATCCGGTTTCTAGAATCCGGTTTCCAGATTCCGATTTCCAAAATCCGATTTCCAGTCTTCGGTCGTCAGTTTCCGGTCTCCGGTCTCCAGTCTTCAATCTTCGGTCTCCATTCCACAGTGTACAGCATTCTTTCTCTATCAAATTAACACCACTTTAGGCTTTATGATTATTCCATACAACAAACGAATCAGAACAATTTATTAAAGCTAACTTTCTTTCAGCCGAAAAGGGCAAACCGATATTTTCTACAGGATCAAAATCTCTGACACAAAACACAAATGAGTACCAGACCTTTACAATTTGATGTCATCACTTCATGATGAGAGTATTTCCAGGCTTCGATTTGGTTTTTTTTGTTTTTTGTTTTTTTTTAAACACCTGGTTATCCTTAACGAATGCGTGAATGGTTGCATGAAATCACGAAAATAAAACCGTAAATCCGTTCCATTTCGTAGATTCATCAATATTAATTATTTTATTTGTTTTGGTGAAAAAAAATCAATGTTAAATAGTTGACAATTTCTACCATTTGTAAGATTTCATTTGTTTCTGCTTTTTTCGGTTTTCCTTTTTTTACCTTTTTAAGTTTCCCCCAGTTTGTCTTATAAAAAATAAGAATAAGTTACGCATAAATTAATTTCAATAAAATTATAGGAAATTATTAACTACATTCCTGTTTATTTTTTCTTTTATATCCCTTTATAAAAGAGACAGAAAGAGAGAGAGAGAGAAAGAGTGACAAAGAAAAAAGGAGATAGGTTGATAGATGGATAAAGAAATGGAAAATTTTTATACAAAATTTCTAGGGAGTTATATCAAAGACACATCATCATAGCACCATGAATAATTATTGTAAATCATTTGTAACGAATTCAAAATTAGTAACGGCCTGCTGTCACATGAACTAATCATAAAATTATATATATATATATACATATATATATAAATTTCCTTTTATGCCATTGAAAAGCAAAAAAATAATAAGTAAAGTTGTATAAAATAACCAAGAAAGTTATACAAAGCTGATATCGAATCACAAAGACCCGCCAAATATTCAAAAAAGCTTCGGAAGTTAAAATTAACTACAAATAGCATAAATTCATTTCTTATAAAATCCATATCAACTTAAAAGTATGCCAACTACATAGTCCAATTAACCGAAGAGCAGCTTAATGTTAAAACAAAAAGGCATGGTCAATTTTATGGCCATAAATCAGGGAATTTGGAGAATCAATCAATTGGTTTATTTATATGATATTTAAACAAAACCTTGACATTTAATTAGACCCTAAAGGCCAGATTCTTTTATTTTTGATAAGTGTTATGTATCACTCGGGCCTATAGAAGAAACGATCCATTTCTATATAAAAAATTAGCGATTATTTCAGACAAAATTGGTATTTATTTGTCCATAGAAATTGTAGTAAGTGTATAAAAATGGTATAAATTAATAAACAGACATATATATACTAAGTATTATAATATATGGCTTACAACAACAACAATAAATATGAATTGTTACAAACATACCAATTAAATTAATATGAATATGAGTAAATAAAAAAAAAAGGCAGAAAAGCAGAAAACGACTAGAAATATTGCACTACAGGTAAGGATATAAATTTATCCTTAAGCGTTACTAAATTGTTACAAATACATACATACATACATACATATATACATGCACATGAAATTTTTACGCACAAACAGTTTTTCATTTAGTTTATTTTTTTTTTCTGTTCTCGTTTCATTTAATTTAATTTCATTTCATTTCATTTCTGGCAGTATTTCTTCCTATTTTTTTCTTAAATAATATGACTGTAAAAGAAATTTTGTATAGAACAATTTATGAATTTATGTTATGAAATTTGTATAGAAATGTGTAAATGTGTTTACAACAAAAATACTATGACATACATTTTATGAAAACAAAGTGTAACTAATTTAAATTGAGCAAGCGCAAAATGCTCATTTACAAGCTGCTTGCTACAAAGCACCAAAAAAAAAAAAAAAAAAAAAAACACTTTACCCACACATGATGTGATGCTGTACAAAATAAAAAAAAAAAGCAAATATTTAATAAAATTTAAAACAAAAAACAAACAAACAAATGACAAGAACAACAATAACAATAACAATAACAATAACAATAACAACAACAATATACTGAAAATATCTCTTCAAAGAATTATAATTTTTTCATATTTCTTTTTTTAGATTTAAATTAATATTTTAAGAGGATTAGATTAAAACAAAAAAATAACGTAGAAATCTATTTTTAGTTGATCAAGGTCCACTCTTAATTACCCTACATTAATTTGCCCAATGTATTAAAAAAAATATTTATTAAATGTATAACAAGTCAACAATCATTATTAAAAAATTTTTGTAAAGTTCTTTAATTGGTTGGGTATTGAAAACATGGTTTAATCTGAACCAAATTTGGTATATCTATTTTTTTATATCAAAATTCTATAATAAGTCAATTTTTAAGAAAATATATTAAAAATTATGATTTTTTTCCATATAATGAGTGTTGCCTTTCGAAAAAATATGTTATGTAAAAAGGGTTCGTAAAAATGGATTAATTTAGATTAAATTTGATGTATTTCTTTTCAAAACTCTATAACAGGTCAATTTTTAAGAAAATATTTTAAAAATTATAACTTTTTTTTCTTTAATAAAAAAAATTTTTTTTTTTTCAAAAAAATGGGTTATATGGAAAAGGCTCGTAAAAATGGTCCACATTTAACCATTTTTATTAGGGTAACTCTTTAAACAAAAATACACTTATAAACTAAATTTTATTAAAAGACCGAGAGACGAGCAGACATATTTAAATCCATAAAGTTGGTGATTCTATATGGATGGTTATATATATAAAGGGGCTCTACCTCAATCCTTTCTAAGTGTTACAAACATTTGCATAAACTTATAATATTGTATAATATAAATGGCCAAAGGAAAGAAGAATTATTTTCATTGATACACTTCTAAAGTGTTTTAAAGATGTTTTAAAGATGTTTATTTTTTGCTATTACTCTTATTTGTTGTTGGTATTGTTTCATAAATAACTCATATATTTCTTAGATGAAAAGTATTTTCATCTAAGTATTATTTTATTCAAAATTTAGATATTTGTACATACATTTCATATTTCATTGAATTATTTCAAATTTTGAATTATTCTTATAAGTCTTATAGGGAAAAAATCTTATAGACATAAAGAAAGTCCACAATCTGATTGTTCTAAATTAATTAATGCAATCAACAATTGGACAAGCCACAAAATTTAAATGTAATTCATTTTTTAATTCATTTTTTTAGCTTTTAAAATGAATTAAGAAAATTCATGTGGCATATTTAAGAGTTGTGTCTTATTTATTTCATTCAAAGTTTCATTTGTATTTTGAAAATTCATTTGAATCTCTAAAAATTATCAATTTTTTTTTCTTACAATAAAAAATAAACAAAATAATTTTAAAGAAGTTTAATTATTGTGGTTTTTTTTCTTGTTGGTTTTATTTATATTTAATGCATATAAATTTAAGAACATACAAAACGTATTCATCATGTTGCATAACATAGAATTTCTATATCATTTTAAATACATATAAATTAGATAAATTAGATAGTTGAAAAAAAGTTCTTGCTGAACTTGAGAAAAACCTTAAAAGTTAAATAATTCAATTGTTTTAAGAAGTTTAAAATTGTTGGGAAGGATTCAAAAGCAAGGAAGGCTCAAATGCATGGTATACAAATGCACATAATGATCGCTAGCGTTGGTAGACACGTCACACAGGGTGCATGCTACCGCCATGACTAGCTTCCAATTTAAAGACTGTATTGCACCTTATATACATGGCTTAATCTTTGGTATAAAGATTCGGAGCCTTTTAATTACTCCTCGGCTTAGATTAGATTAGCCCAATAAGCCTACCCAGCTAGCCATTTTGTTCGGGAAATAACAGCCTGCACGACAAGCATATATATGTTTGAAAGAGTAACGCCCTCACGAAGCCAACCTCAATATCACCACAATGGGCACATTAAATCTTTGGATACCAAATTAAATCTTTGGATCTTATCTCGTGATTCATGATGCACCCTGATGGTCGGCATCACCAACGACCATCTTATGAGCCACTCCCAGTTGAGCAGGTGCTTCTCAGGACTGGTTGCCCCACTGATTTAACGACAGAGAAGTATCGTTACTAACAATGAAAAATGGATACATTAAGTTAATTCGAAGCGTAGAAGTTCGTGGCCCGAACTTCTACGCTTATAGTGAAGCTACCTCTCTAGTATTTGATGGAATCATTATGTTGTGAGCTGCTAAAGCCAAAGTAGACACTCACGGGTATATCACTATCGATTTCAATTGATGCATTTTAAGTGACCCTTAAAAGCAAAATAGCGGAAACTTATTCAAGATCCTAAGGATCCTAAAAGGCAAGAAGTGATTATTATGGGAAGTTCTATGCCAAACACCTTCTATGAAGAAGTAGACAAAGCTCCTTTTCTCTATTAAGTTCGATAGCAAACCGTTTTAGCTGCTTAGAGCACTCATTTGTGCGAAGTACCTTAAAAATATATCGATTTATGGATGGCCTTAAAAGACATGTCATTTTTACCCAGCACTGAATTTCTACACTGCCAGAAAGAAGCTAAAAAGTTGCCAGAAAAATGGTAAAAGTTACTTCTAGTGATGGATAATACTTTCTATGAAATGATTCTGGTCTTTATAATTTAAATAAAACTTTTATTTTGTAAAAGCTAGAAATTTTTTTAGATTCCAACTTATCATTTCTATATCACATTAAATAAATTATTAAAAAGAATTATTATAAAATAAATCCTTTTCTTTGTTTTGCTTTCCTCTTCTTTCATTGGATTTCATTTCATTTCATTTAAATTGTTATAAGTAAACGTATGCTTTTCATTTTTAACAATACAATAGAAAATGGACAATATGTTGAAAATTAGAGTTTCCATTAGCTTCAGATTTATCAATGTCATTATAAAATCTTGCATCTCTCATCTCCCGAACCAGCATCAAAATCTCTTCAAATATCCTTAATTATTTATATAACAGTTGAGTTGATTATCATTTTAAATATTAACAGCATCATTATTATCATCATTATTATCATCATTATTATCATTATCATTATCATTATCATTATCATATAAAATGATAATAATTTTATATTTGTATAATCAAAATCATTGCGTCAATTCTTCAATTTCTTTATTATAATTATTATTATTATTATTGTTGTTGTTGTTGCTATTCTTATTTTTAATATTGTTGCTATTGCTGTTACCTTCATTATTGTTGAAATTATAGAAAATCTATGTCAATGCATTTTATGCATACTTGTCATTTAGATTTATATGGTCAGCCATTCAAATATCGCTCCCTGTATCCCTTTTCAATGTATATGATCACATAATCATTCTTTAACATTTACATATAAAATCTATCTATTGCATATAACTAAATAAAATTATGTGTATTGGAATATAAAATTTATTTACACGTAGACAGTTTATTAAGTTTGTGATTGCCCTTTTGAATATCTCGAGTTATAAGATTCCAATATAAATTTAGAAATTTGAGAACTTGTAAATCAGTTTTGATTAACAACCATCTCTCATTAGATTATTAAGAAATTTCAAATTAATTGGATTTTGGAATTTAATAAATAAAAAAAAAAAAGAGAAAAGTACCGAATTCAATCACTATGGTAACTCAAAAATAATTTTAGAAATATATTTTGTTATCACTAAACGATTCATTTCCAATTGGATCGTTTGGTATGATTTAGTGAGCTCAAGAATTGTGATATATTCAAGCTCTTTACACAAAAGTAGGTGTGTTTGAAATGGACCAAGCTAAGGCTGTTTATATGTAAATGTTTAGTCATGGATAAAATTTATATGCCACGTGATCATTTCAAAATATTCACATGTAATGCTAAGAAATTTTAAAGGCCTTTTATTATATATGATGAAACAACATGGTATCGTCCATTATGGCAAAGGCTGATGCTTTATTTAAAGCCAAAATAAAAATGGTGGATAACTCTTTAAAAGAGCACTCACATTTCTTCAAAAAAGCAAAATCGAAATGATTTTTTCGAGACTTAGTAAACTGCACTCGTTGTTATACATACATACGTACATATATATATATGTATATCATAATAAATCACATACATTCATCGCATCCGTTACGTATGATAAACATTTGCCATAGATTTCCTAGTGTCTACATTTAGTTGATTTTCATTATTCTTCTTTTCACAAACAATACTTTTACTTCTATTCAGAATTTCATCAGCAATAGAAATATATATTCATATATGTATATATATGTGTGATAAGCATACATATATACAAATATATGAATGAGTTTCAAAAGTATATATTAAGCTATTTATTCCAATTTGGTTAATGTTGATTTCATAAGCTTTCCTTTTACTTTGGCTCCATTTTATAATTTTGTTTTACCTTTCTTTGTTCAAAAGTTTTATTATTATTATTATTTTCTTAAATCGACATATCTACCACGTTTGTTTGTTTAGATATTATGTAACACTATTAATATCTTCCGTATTGTTAACCCTTTTAACTTCTATCATAAATTGAATATATGAAAATCTTGTTAAGGCAAGGCAAGGTAAAAAATCTTGGTACTTTGGAGAAAGGCAGCCTCTGATAGTCTGAAACTTTGGCTTAGTAGTAAAAACTGAATCTAAAAAATGGAATTAGGCTCGCTTCTATTTTTTTGTATGCTTCTCTTTTTTTTTATTAATTTTTGTAAAAATTTGAAGTGGCTTGAAGGCCTTTTTTTGGAACAACTATCATTACCAATGAGTATAAATTTAATTTAACTCTTAAATACAATAGACATGCTTAGCTCTAATATTAGATCCTAGTTTTTCATGGATATTACATGAATTTGAAAAAGGCTAAGCAAAATCTATAAAAAAAATTAAGCGCTTAAGCCAGTTAAAATAAATCAAATTTTTAGTTTACAATTTGCAAAAGTTAACAATTTCTGACTCTCGAATTTGGGCCATAAAATTCCATTAAAAATACCAATAATAATCAATTTTTAATTAAAAAAATTTTCACATTAAAATTTTTATATGATTTATATAATATTAATGGTTAATGTACTCTTTCTCTCTCACCCTGTCTTTCTTTCTCCCTCTCTCTCTTGGTAAGGCATGCTAATTTTTTCATTGCAGAAAACTTTAGGAATTCTATCCAGTATAAATATTCATTTTTAGTAATATATTCTCTATAAATTTTGATATGTCTGCCTGTCTGTCCATCTAACCATTAAACGTCTGAGTCTCTGATCGTCTTTCCATGCATTTTGAATAGATTTTTGGTGGAAAAAATTGAGATATCGATATTAAAATTGGCATAAACATTGAAAATTTATGGATCAGATCGGTTATAGGACACGCCCACAGTGCAAAAATGCATTATAAACTGAGAATATTTTTGTTTTTTAAACAAAATAAAGCGAAATTATACAACTTTGAATTATCTATTTGTACTTTAAAGTAACAAACAGTGTCTGGTGGATTTGGAAGATTTTGTCCTAGCCATTTAGAATTTTCTCGTTTTTTGTTTTTTTTTTTTTTTTTTGAATGACTACACAGATGTTTTTGTTTTTCGCGAGTAAGAACATAAAAAATTTTTGACATTATAAGATTAGAATCATAAAAATATATGCAATAACAACTGACATCAACTTAAAGATTTTATGGATGTTCAAATACCAATACCAAGACCAACAACAATAGCAGCAGCAGCAGCAGCAACAGCAGCAGCAATAATAATAATAATAATAATGGTAGTAAAGTTAAGTAGAAGTATAAGAATGATCGTAATAAAACTTCAACTATTTGCATGAATTTGTTTTATAAAAAAATTTAATATGTTGCAAAGGAAATGAATATTATATTAGGTGGTTTGAAAAGTAATGGCTTTTCGATTCATTATAAGAAATTTATTACTTTAATGGCAAAATTCTGAAGCTTTTAAACGATAGTAACTCGAAACGCAAAGTGCTATCATTCTCTTCAAATAAATTTGCCATAAAGTACTGCTCACATAAATTTACTTCTCAAAAATGATTCCTTCATGTATTTGGTGGAGTATTTGCGCCATTGTACGCTTTGAAGGGCTACAATGAACAATGGAATTTTTGAATTAATAAAAAAACCTTAGCGGCCTTGTCAACAGTAAATAAAACTATAAAATCTTATTGACCAAAATGAAAAGCAGAAAAAATATTGATGGACCCGGTTCACCCAACATACTCATCCAATATTATATCATCGACCATGTACCAGTTGTTGCATTTTCCAAGTGATAAAAGATTTCAATATTTAAATGATATCAAAAAAGTCATTTCTAAAAATTTGCCTCAAAGTCCCAAAAATTAAGGATAATTTATTTATTATGAATATTTGAATTTAATGTAAGAAGAAAAAACGCAGCATTACTTTGCAATTTACCTAATAAAACTAATAAGAATTAAATGATTTCTATGTTTTCTGGAATGAAAAATGCATTCATTCAAATTAAAAGATTTTATAAACAATGTAATAGAAATGTAATAGAAAGAGAATAAGTGTTAGGTAAACATAGAAAGAACAAAAGAGATAAAAATATATTAAAAGGAAATATCAATGCAGCAAAAACGAAAAGGAGTTTTCTGGTTAGTTTTGTACTTGACTATTTAAGAACAAAAAAATAAAAGAAAAAAAAAAAACTACTGATCTTAACGTCCGCTTGAATTATGGTGTTATGTTGTTTTGGGTGGTCTTTTTATACAGTATAAATATAATGTGTAACATGTTGCATTATTATATTTAACGGTATCCAACATACATTATATAATTACAACAATATAATCATTTCATAATAATTTTACTGTCTAACAAAATGATTCAATATGCATTAAAACAAATGTTTTGCTGCCATAAAAAACTATATATATGTTAAATGTTATGCTATGATAAGGATGACAAAGAGGTAGAAAAATGAAGTAGAAATAGAGGAAAAATGATATGCCAGCAATGCTTTTGCCTTGTCTTGTCTTGTCTTGTAATATCTTGGCATGCCTTTGTCTTGTCTTATTTTGTGAGTCTTCCATTTCAATTCATTGAAATTATTCTTTATTGTTATTACTATTATTATTATTATTGTTGCTTTTATTGTAGTTATTGTTCTTGTTATAATTATACCCTACACCAATTGTTTTAAACAGAGTAGAATGGACTTCAGCGAAAACATAACCGAAATTTTTGATGTGGACACGGAATTATTTTCTTATACGTTTTAAACATATTTGCCAAATAATACGATTTTTTAAAATCTAATCATGTAAGGGCTCTTTTTTTGGATAATAATATTTTAAATCAAATTTTTAATCTGGGAATTTGGATAGAATCAAGCGCATTTTTCCAAACATTTTCCAATTAATATTCCATTTTGTAAAAAATTGATATATGAAAAATAATTTACAAAATTTTAAATATTTTATATTATGCATAAAGAGTAGTCCATTATGGTTATTTGTCATGCTAAATAAATTGTTCCGCTATATGAGACCCCTTTCTCATATAAAACTTTTTTCGGAAAGCAAATGGTTATATAAAACTTTAGATAACGATTTTGTCAAACCTCTTGTATTTTTGCCATATAGAAAATACAAATTCGTTTCATAATGAGGCCATTGTTTTGAAACCCCAATCATATAAAGAACTTTTTAAATTAAATGATACTTAAAATTTTTTACCTTTTTTTGGACTTTCTTTTGACTGCAATAAGCAATAATATATAAAATTATATAAAATAATCAAAAAATCATTAGATCTGTCTAAAACCAAACTTCTCTATAAAAATTGATTTAAAATTTCTGAAAATTATTTCTTTGAGAATTTGTTAACATTTTCTATTGACTTTTTTAAAATTCTTAAATAAAATGGTGTAAGATAATTCAGAGTTTGTTTGACTTGATGCTAACATTTCCACTTGTTATTTTATAATGTTCAAAATAAAGAGAAATCATAAAGAAGTGGCTTCAAAGGAAACGTACATAATCCGTTCCATTTCTGTTTCATTCAATCGTAATAACATGCATCATACATCATACATTCAGGCAACCATACACTGTCAAGTGTGTATTTCATCTGTTTACATGTTGCTTAAATTTTCAACTTCATATTAATATTAAAAAAAAAAAAAATATATATATATATATATATATATATAAATCTACCAAGAATCAGTTTAACACTTAAGTGATGAAAGTGGTTTCTTTTTGCGTTTGTGTTCTGTTTCTGTTTCTGTTTCTGTTTCTGTTTATGTTTCTGTTGTTGATTCTATTTTCGTTTGTTGCCGGTAAGATTTCTTATGCTTTGTCGGCAATCAAATTGAAAATTCTACTTATATAAAGGAATCAAACAAATAGACATATGTACGTTTGTATAAATATCAGCAATTTACAAAGAGCTAAACTTTAAGGATATAAAAAATTCAACGCACTGCAATTTTGGCATGAGCATGAACTTAAAGGCTCATTTACAAAACCAGCAAAATCTTCATATTACTATAAACAGACAAAGGCATAATAACAATAATAATAACACTAAAATCAGCAAAGAATGAGAAAGTTATATGTTTGATTGAAGTCAAATCTAAAATATTCAGCATTTATTATAAATTCATTAATTTGTAGTGGGCATAATTAGTTTTACTTTATACATAACAAATCTTAATGATTTCTTTTTAGATAATTTATGAAAGTATTCAGAAAATAATATATCAAAAAGTGTAGAAAAATTTTGAAAAAAAAATAATACTTTTGACAGATTGCTATGAGTTTGATTAGTTGTAACAAATTTCTATGGTAATAAATTAAAATTTTTACATTCTTTACATATTTTAAATTTTTTGTGTTTTTTACATATTCTACATTCTGTACATTCTTTGCATTGTTTACATTCTTTACATTGTGTAAAGAATGAAACAATGTTTACATGTACATGTTTTACATTTTTTACATGTTTTACATTTCTTACATTCTTTACATTCATTATATTCTTTAAGTAAAGAATCAAGTGATTCATATTCTTTACTTTGCATACATTATCTACATTCTTTACATTCTTCACATATTTTACATTCTTTACATTGCTTGATCACTTCAAAATATTTCATCAAAATATATTTTCTCCAAGTAACACGTAACAATTTTTATGTTTGCACAGAGGACCCAAAAGAAAAATAGTGAGATTTCTCTTATATTTGATATCTCTTGCCCAAAAGGACCAAACTAATGACGGCAAAGATGATTTACATCTATTAAAAAAAGCAAGTTAACTCGATCTGGTTATTGCTCGCTCTGTAAGTCATTCAATTCATATTATACTTTGACCGTTTCGATTTGCATTGATTTGAGCAAGTTTTATGAAAATTTTTCCATAAACTTTTGATTGTCATTTTGTCTAAATTTTTCCATCTATAACCTTTCATCTAAAACGCTAATTTATACTGAACGAATATGTCTGAATTATTTTTTATAATCACTTTAGACTCCTTTCATTTATGTTAACTCACAAATAGTGCAAGTAAAAAATATCAGAATTGATAATTCAATGGCTCAAGATGTTTAGAAGTCCTTTTTGTTGTTTTAGAATATCGAAATTAAGATCATCATATTGAGAGATGGGCAAACATGGCTAGATTAAATTAAAATGCTTTAACAATGCTTTAAGTGCCATTTGCACTTCCTTCCTTTTAACTTTTGCAAACAAATCTAACAATAATTTTTAGATGCTGGATTTTAAAACAACACAAAATAATTCGTTACACTTGTTTATTTGACACATCTGAAAACTGAAAAAGAATTTATATACAAAAAAAAAGAACAAGAAACAAAAAACTTCACACATATTTTCAATTTATTTGTATACATTTGGATGTATGTATGTATGTATGTATGTATGGGATTTATAAATCTAAGAATCCACAATGACAATAAAAAAAATCCCATTTTTCAAGTTTTATACAAAAAAGCAAAACCAATATGGAAAAAAGGAATTAAACAAGATAGCGAGAGAGAGAGAGAGAGAGAGAGAGAAAGAGAGAGTAAGAAAATGATGAAACCTCTGCCCTTTGCCCTTTAACATAATTTTGTGTATGTTTGATCTGCCGCTTTATGACATTAATAGAATTAAAAGCAAAAACCTCTTATTCTTTATTCGGTTGATTTTTGTTTGTTTTCATTTTTTTCTTCCTTTATTTTTTTTGCCTTTTTTTGTCGATATAGGGTAGAGGAACATATTTATTTATAGCCATATTTTAAAATTTCTCTTTTAATCAATTAGTCGCACAACATTGCTATAACACAATTAAAATTTTTATTTTGACATAAAATTTTTTTGCCAAAAAAAAAAAAAAAAAAAAAAAATTTTGCCGATTTTTCATTTCTATTTTATTCAAACATTATTTAATGTAGGATCCTAAAGGTCCATTTGATAACTAATTTTACAAATTGTAAAAAATAATTGTTAAGAAGTCAAAAAGTTCGTATCCTAAAATTTGTAATAGAAGAACTTATAGAATCGGAATTTCACTTACTCTAAAAGTGAGAGATACAGAGAAAAACGCGAAGTTCTACTTAAAAGACTTTTTAAAAATTGTAAATTTTTAATTTTTTAAAAGGCCCTTTCACTTAGTTTATGATCTTTTGATTAAGAAAAACAAGATTTTAACTGAAATTAGAAAAAAGTAGAGCTTTTTCTAAAAAATATTTATAAAAATATCCCGTTATTATCTATATTTTATTAAGAAGCATTTTTTGACCGAATTATGATCTGTAGATGAACATTTATCCAATGGGCGGACTGACAGACAATCTTTAAAAGACTCTATAAAATATTCCTGATTTGAACGTTACAATTAAAGTTGGATCTACCTTAAAAAGCCACCTAAGTGTTACAAAATTATTTTAAAATTTTTTCAAAATTATTTTAAAGTTTTGTCATTGTGTCGTATGATTTGTATCCAGAAAAAAAATGAAAAAAAAATTATTGAAATATTGTCAATTTTCATAAAAATCTCATACACCAAATATTTTCATAAATGTGAGAAATTGGCTGCTATAAAATTTTTGGGAGATATATAAAAATAGAAAACCATTTCATTTTTATATACATTTTTTGACTTCAATGTGTTTAAATTTCATGTATTTAAATTAAAACACCTATGAAATATTTTTTTTTTTTTATTATAAAAGTTGAAATATACAGATTGACAGTTAATCATGTCTTCATTATTAAAAGATCAATAGATTTTTTTGATTTTTGTTAATAGATATTTAAAGAAAGTGTTTACTTTCTCAAATACCGTAATTTATGAAATTCCTAAAAAAAAAGAAAGAAAGAAAAGGAGAAGGATCAAGAAGTTAAAAATTTTAATCTCACTGAAGGCAAGGATTTTAACTTTAAGGTTAAAAGAACCTTTCAAGATCTGTGCTTCAAGCGAAATCTTTACTACGATTTTAATAATTTGAAAAATATTAAGTACAGTGATAGACAGATGGGCAGATGGACAGGCAGACATTTTGAAATCGATGCAAAATTTAAAACTTATAAAGGATCTATAAATTATCTAAATCGATCCTGCAAAGCTCTCCTTTCGATATTCAATTAATATTGATGGCATCAATGTACCATCAAAAATTGACAAAATGCCAAAAATTTGATAGTATGGCCAAGTTTTTGCCATTCAATCTGTATTTACATTATTGTTGTAACCCTTCAGAGAGGGGCTTAAATACCGTGACCAATATAGATAATAGCAAACATGCAACAATCACAACAACAAGCAAACAAAAATAAAATAAAAATAGATCAATATGGATAAATCGAATTAGTAGAGAAAAATTCAATAAAAGTTGAAGAAAAGAAGAAAAAGTAAAATTTTTTTATTTCAATCATTGACTCATTTGACTCAATAACTCGCTGAGTGAATGACTGACTTTGTCAATATCAATCTATTTAATTATGATTCATAAATTAGTCGGATGTACGTTATTGTTAAAAGTTAACTTACAATAACAATAACAATAACAATAACAATAACAATAACAATAACAATAACAATAACAATAACAATAACAATAACAATAACAATACAATAACAATAACAATAACAATAACAATAACAATAACAATAACAATAACAATAACAATAACAATAACAATAACAATGAATTGAATTTCTGGATTATGCAATTCGATATTTTTTCATTGTTGTAATTTTTTATTTTTATTATTATCATAAACTTTTAGAAGAAAAAGGAAATCAGGTCAAATATTTTTCGATAAGAAAAAAAATTAAATAAAAACAACAAAAGGAAGTGGAAAAAATTGAACCAAACAAATTTAAAATCTATGATTTCGCCAAAATTTGAATCAAAATGGCCCTCAACGGATTGGAAAGTAATTTGGGCGTCCAAGCGTTAAATCGCTTGATTTTCGCCGGAATTAGAATTAAGAAGATAAACAGTCGTGGACCGACATTTAAAGAGTTAAATCGCTTGACTTTAGCCTGACTTTAGCCTGACTTTAAATCAAGAAGATTAACAATTAAGGAGTGTTAGATCGTTTGACTTTGTTTAACTTTGAATCAAGAGGACTCTCAATCGAAAGGAATAATAATTCGTTAACTGTTACACCTTTAGATCCCTTGATAACCTTTGAACCAAAAAAGTTCTTCGACTAAGTAAACTACAATCGGAAAGTGCTAACTAAAGCGATCTAACATTCAACAAGCACTCGATAAAATTGTTTTGGATCAGAGTCATCGATTTAGATATCATCGATTTTTGCTATAGGTATTGCAATTTATTTTTTATTGTTTTTTATTTTTTGTTGATATTTTTTATAAGCCATAAAACGATTAAAAAAATATTGAATTAAAAATTTCATCGAATTTTTTTTAAATATTTATATTGTTTTTATGTAAATTTCTTCAAAATTTTATATAAATAATTTATGAGAAATTGCATTTAACAAATTTGACATATAAAGTGTTAAAATGAAAAAAATATTGTAATAATATAATTATTTTATCTAAAACTTATGCCGCCTCTTCTAATCTCATCAAGTCACCATTAAAAATCTGTTTTTCATAAAAATTTTTTTTTCCGTTTTTTTTTTTTGTTATGTTTTTTAATTTTCTGTGATCTCATATTCATAACATCACTTGTGTGACTTAACATTCAAATATATTAAATATATTTGTTTGAACGTTAAATTGTTAAATTGTTGCTCTAATTTTATGTGGAAATTTTCACATTTAAATGTTAATAACGTTAAGCCTTAATCAGAAATAAGATCTTTTCTAACAGTTTTTTTTTTTATGAAATTTTTGCTCAACTATTTTGGGTCACTTTATTTTAGAGAATTATACAATCAACAAATGGCTTCTATTTATAATAACAACAACAACAATAGCTATTAAAAAACAGCTTAAATTTAATAAATTTTCATGATCATTAATTTGAAATTCATGGACTTGGTTTAGAAATTGGAATCGCCCATGAGAAAACACATCAAAATTTTATAAAGAAATAATGAAGATTAAAAAATTTGGTATAATGTTGATTCAAAACAAATCAATAAAATAAAAATTCGAAAATTTATTTATAAATCCCTTAAATCCATTTATTGAATCGCTTATGCTGCAAAAAAATGTTTATTTTAAATTGACTGATGTAGGGTATTTTTTATTCTCATATCATTCGGTTTGGCCATTTAATGATCTTATTCTTTATATGTAATTAATGTAAATGTAAATGTAAATGTAAATGTAAATGTAAATGTAAATGTTTTAAAACTTTTAACATGCTTACAATTTCGATTAAATTAGTAATAAATTTTGTTATGTGATTTTTTAGTGGAAAAATCTTGTAATAAAAATTTGTTAAACTCTAACTGAATTAAAAAAAAAAAACCAAAGCAAAAAGTATTTCGGCTTTTATTACTTTTTCGTTTCTCTCTTATCGTTTTACATAATATATAAATTTATACCCTACACTAAATATGCCAATATTAGATGGTATTCTAAGTTTATATAGATGTTTATAACAACCAGAAAAAATTGAGCTAAACGCAATTTTTTATTATACTTATCCATTCAGAATTACTTCCTAATAGGATTTTAAGGCTGTTTGTCTCCATTCGTCCGTCCGTACGTCCATTTCTTCGTCTGTTTGTATCTTCATATCACCATCTTTATGTCTCTCCGTCCATCTGTTTCTCCATCTCTCCGTCCGTTTGTCTCTCAGTCTATTTGTTTCTCCCTCTTTTTGTCTGTCCATTTTTTTAAACCTCCTTCCATATAATAAATCTTTTAAATTATTTTTACAAATTACCATTTCATATTTCGTTGTATTGTAATTTATTCATTGGACTTTTAAATCACTTGATTCCTTAGATAAAATGATGGAGGATACTTCAAAGCCAAACTCTAGGATAAATCTGTAAAAAATATAAAATAAAATCTGTAAAAATTTTAACTCTTCTTTCTCTAAAATTTATCAGTTTAAGGAAAATTTATATAAATTGAAAAGGACAAGAACCCCAATTTCATGGGGTCCTCTTGAAACCAACAAATCTCAAAACCCTTAATTCGTTTAATAAAACTTCTTGTTATACAAAAATAAAGCTAGTTTCGGAAGCACGGCTTTTGTAAGCTAATCCTTTATAAATCATATTAACATTGAAAAAAAAAAAGGCGTGATATTTCATAACATACATACATACATCTAATAATAAATAAATGCCCCAAATGTATGCTTTAATTGTAACATTTTAGAAAGGTATATAATTGAAAGTTAACATTCTTTATTTATTGTATAATTATTGAATAATAACGATTTGTGGTCCATTAAAATTACAATTGTTTTCTTTTCTTTTTTTGCTGTTGTTTTTTAGTTTTACCGCAACTACAAACATTTGCGTGATGTAATTATGAAACAAGTCAAGACCAAATGATTTGATTGACTTCGAATTTTATGTTAAATCAGTAGGAGGTCAAGACAGATATAATATATATATATATATATATATATATAACGGTTTTTCTTCTCTCACATAATAATATATAGATATATATAAATATCGTTTGCTACTGTGATTAAAACTTGAGCTCAATAAGATGAAAATTTCGTATCTTATATTTTGATCAATGAAACCCTTTAATTCTAATTTAATTATTATATAGAAATTATTATATAGAAATAAGTTATTAGTTGCTTAGAACGTTTTGAGTATATGGAACAAAAGGGCGTGGCATTAAATCATTTGATAATTATTAGAGTTTAGTTAAAGCATTTTGAAGAATCTGTTTTTAACTAAAATAAAATTTTAATATAAAATTTGAATGGTTTTAATGGATACGAATCAAAACGATAACCGGACACGCCTTAATAGTTATGAAATTGGTTTTAATGAAAATGATTCAAATCGATAAGCAGATATGCCTCTAGTAGCTCTTAAATTCCCAACAATTATCTTATTCCTTCTTTTTTTTTTTAATTTGTTATACCATTAACAATTTGCCACAAGAAAATGCCACACCCACTGAAATTTTGAATATATTCATGATTTTTTAGGCACTTTTTTCAATATATTTTCCTAATATTTCTATTAAAGATTACAAATGATTATGATTGTGAATTTTACTTTCTTTCTTAACATTTTAAAGAATGAGTTCATTGAAATTTGACCATTTCTAATGGAAATAGTGGTGGGTCATTAAAATTTGGCCTAAAATATATATAAATTTTACTAATTTGTTTTATTTGAGTTCATTTTTCTAAAGACTTATTATATTTTATTATTTAGTTATTTCAGTGTTTTTTAAATTTAATATAATTTTGTTTTATATTTCTTTCTCTCTCTCTCCCTCTCTCTCTCTCTCTCTCTCTCTCTCTCTCTCTTTTCATTCTATCCCTCTGTCTTTCTTGATGTTTTTATTTTATTTTATTTGTTATATATGCAAAATGAAAGAATTTAAATTATTTTGAAATTATTACAATTATTAGTAATAAACAAATTGGTTACTAATGGCTTTTAGCTTTGTATCAAAATCTATTGGCGTTAGAGGTAACGTTGGCAGTGGCAGTCGTAATTGTAAATTGTAATTGTATTTGTAATTGTCATTGTAATTGTAGTCGATGTAAAATAATATTAATCATAGAACAAATAATTTTTCCTTTTTTATCACCAATCATCCAGAGATTGAAAGTGTACTCATTTTATCATTATGCTTGTAACATTTAAAAGTTAGTATCTTAGAATTTACAAAATATATAAATATTCTTGATTAACATCAAATTTTGAATTGATTTAGAAATGTCTGTTCGTCTGTCCGCCTGTTCATGTGTTGTTAACATAATCCCGGTCCAAAAAAAAGAGGTATCATGCTCAAACCTAGTAAGAATATCGGCAATTCTTTCAGGCATGTTCATATTAAAAATGGGCACAATCGCTTTAAGAACACGTCCACAATGCAACCTAAACTAGGAATATCACAGTTTTTTTAAATAAAACTTTTTAATTTTTCGTTCATATCTTGAAAACTGAAACACTTAGAAAGTTGAAATTTTGTACAATCTCCATAAAGAATATCATGCAATTTGGTCATGCCTACCCATGAAGTATTAAATAATGTGCTAGGATAGTGGGTATCCAAGTTTTGAGTTCAGTCAACTTTAGTTTTTTGTATTTTTTTATTTTTATTTTTTTTTTTGGTTCACTTTTTAATTCTTATTTTTTCCTTTGTTTTTTGCTTTTCTTATTTATTTCTATTTATATTTTGATTATTTTAATTCAGATTAAATTTTTTTCTTCGTTATTTTCTGTTTCTGTTTTTTTTTATTTATTTTGTGCATTTCATTTACTTAGTTCAGTTTTAGGTGTGGATTACGAAACTAATGCTTTCTTATTATTGTTGTTGTTGTTATTACTGCTGCTGCTAGTGGTGATATATCTTACATCACTTATGGTACATTTTGGTACTATAAGCTTGATCCAACTATTATTATATTAATCAAGACAGCACACTTTCTGATATAAGCATGTCTATCTGTCTGTCTGCTTGTCGGTCTGTCTGTGTGTCTGTCTATCTATCCAACTCTTATTAAACTAGGGGTCGCAATTTTTGTAGACATTTTAATGAAATTTTGTATATAGATATATTTTGATCCGGAGCGGAATTCTGTCGAAAATGGTTCAAATCGGACCATATTTTGAATTCCTTATCTTACACCCACTTTAAACAATTATCAAATACACTTCTTTCAATTTTTATCAACTTTGCTAATTTCTAATTCATTTACTTAATTTTTTAGGATTAGAGCCCTGTCTGTCCGTACTGTATTTAAAGTTCCTACTTGTTGTTATTATTATTATTATTATTATTATTATTATTATTATTATTATTATTATTATTATTATTATTATTATTATTATTATTATTGTTGTTGTTGTTGTTGTTGTTGTTGTTGCTGTTGTTGATATTATTGCTGGTGTTTAGTTACCAAAAACAAAAAAATAGAAAATATCAAATAAGAAAATGTCAGTTCAGCTGCAGCCAAATTTTACATAGCCAACATCGTAAAGGCACCTGATAAAAATAGCCCATATTTTTTTCGAAAGACACTATAAATGAATTTTTAAAATTTCTAAAAATCATGAGTGATGAGTAAATGAGAGGGAGTGGGCTTCGCCATGGCTTTAATGCCTACACCATCGGCCTTTCTCGCTCAATTGTATTTATATGCTGCATTTTTTTTTCAAAACTATGCTCAGACATTTTAAAAAGACTCTGACACTTTATCAAGGTATAAGTTTCATATATGAGTTTACCATATTTTAGGCTTTAAGCATGATGCCAGATAAGATGCATGGATACTTCGGTACCGTTCACATAAGCTATCGGTTGCTAGGTAGGCACTTTAAACAACTAACGGATTCTATAATGTTGGTTCCCTAAATAAGGTACATATAGTTTGATACGTATAAATTTATTCGAATTGTTTTAAATTGATTAGAATCATATAAAATGTAACAAATAATTTAATAAAGTGATCATATTTTCAATATCTAAATGATTGATATAAACAAATTTGTAAAAGTAACCAATAAGTCCAAAACAAAGAAAACGTTTTGAAATTATTCTATACTAGAGTACATGGGCCCCCGGGGGTGTCATGACAAGCAACAAAACAAGTTTTCAAAATTGTTGACTTTCCTACATTTTTTTTCCTACTTCTTTTATTTTTCTTTGATTTGTTTTACTAATTCTATCTATATTTTCAATACATTTCATCTAATGCATTAATTGAAGCTTCATGGTCAATAATTTGAAATATTCATTATGCTGCTCTAGTTACACATTTGTAAAGTGGTCCAAATCTATATAGATATAGATATTGCGGTATATTGCAATACATTGAGATATTTCAGCTCATGTGAAACAATCATCACATAGAATTTTGATTGTGTCATTGCTGTAATTATTGTTATTCTATTTATGAACAATTTTATAAATAGCATTTTGATTTAAAATATATCGGTGGGTTATATCGTTAAGTTCATAATTTTTTTGCACGCAGTTACAAATGTATTTTTACAAAACTCGATGTACAAATAAATAAAAATGGTAAATTATTAAACAAATGTATATTTTTACAGGCAAAATGCGTGCTTGCAGATTCTTGTTTACCAAATATTATGGAATTTTCACAAACATATTTTTGAAAAAAAATCATTTAAAAAGTAAAAATTGCAGATTATAACAATTAAGTACAGACATGTTTTGAATGCAGCATGGATGTTCTTAATTACCATACTTATTAATTGGAAGAAAGTACACTGCTTTTCACCATCAGCAACACCAACTTGTTGCATTGTTCCATCGTCTGCGAATGCTAAGATAATGCGGCAATTGTTACTTGATTACGCCAAATCAGACGATTGACCCATGATAGAGGAAAAGTGTCTTTGCCTATTTCGTATAGCCATTGTTCCAATAACAACATCACACAGTTGCTTACGAGTGAGGCGTATGGTCAAAACAAAAAGTGTTTAGGCCGTTCCAAGGTATATTGAATGTACATGGAAGTCTGGCAGGCATTTGTGTAATAGCCTTTGCTTCATAAGACAATCCTAGATCACACTGCGAAGTCATTATCCATTGCTTAGTTGCTAGTGCTTGTCCATTTTTGCTTCTGGTGTTAAGCTGGTATTGCACCAAACCCGCAATTTGAATCAATTAATTTACAAACAAATCACAGAAGCGGCTTTTCAAACTTACAAGATCGACTCTGTGTGGTAGAGACCAAGAAAACCGCCAATTTTGTCAGGACCAGTCGTACCCCATATATTAGGCAACGCGTAGCACCACGTTTTGCGTGGAGTATTGCTGGGTACATCCCAACGTCCATTATTGGCGCACGGCTTTTTTTAACTTCACAGGTATTGATGTTTCACTGACGCGGCCTTGTAAGAATCACCAAATATTATTTATACGTATTTTAATAGTGTTACTCCAAGCACCTTGGTCCTCGGTCGTCTACTAAACTTTCCTTCCCAACTGAATTAAAAGAGTATATTGAAGAGATATTGAAATGAAAGTTTAATGGACTATGAAGCTTAAATTAGCGAAACTTTTACCTATTTTTCACTTCTGAGCAAATGAATGATTGACTTTCTATCCTTCTCTTAGCTCTTTCGGCAGATACGGCTGTGTATTATAATACAAGCACTACAAATAAAACTAAACTAAACGGATCGTCTAAATGAATATTAAGGACAATGGATGGCAAAGGACATTTTTCTGAATACTTTTGTAATAATTTATAAAAAATATTTATATAATATAATTTTTAAAAGGGGAGTTACGACGTCGTGTACATTGATTCGCGTAACATACTTACCATTTCAAGAGGAAGTTTCATTATCCTTCGCTGTCGATTTTTTCTTTGCCATTAAGTCACGCTCAGTTTATTTCATTGTTCAGACATGAAGTTACAAAAGTTCCAAACTGGACTGAATTGAACATGTAAATGAAAATTAAGGATAAAAGATAACAAATGAGATTTCTTCTAATTTTAACGTAATAATTTAAAGAAGAGGATCAAAATATTAATATAAAAGAAGTGTGTAGTAATTAGGCCTTTATGAACATTCAAATAAAATATTTATCGATATCCATTATCCTTACCCCTACTAGGCTCCTTTATTTACCCTTAACTTGGTCAGACTACCATTAAAATGCACATTAATAACCGCTAGTGATACCGAGAAGTCTCCATCTGTAAAGCATCAAATACCTGATGAAATTAGAAAAAGCTGTGCGACAATATTGGAAGTTGTGATGCATCCATCAATTTTCCTCACAAATCATGGTGCCTTATTCTGTGCAATAAATGGGACACAGCTGGTCATGAAAAATTTGCCAGTTTACTTTATGCGTACTACACAGAAGGCTACCATTATAATATTCAATATTATGTATTTGAAGAGCCGATTCTATGTTTAGTCCCTATATAAGGTTGAAATCCCCGTATTGAGCTAGCTGCAATCTCACCTTCTTATCAGAGGGACAAATATGCAAACGCTGGAAACTCCACTATGGACTATAACCCGTCAATGTGATAATGGTGATGGTGCGACGCCTTATGAAGCAATGCCTACTACACAAATGCATGCCATTGTCCCATGTACATTTTATATACCTTTAGATGGCCAAATCGCCCTTGGTTGTGATATATGCCTCTCCCATAAGATACCGCGTGGTGTTGTTATTGAAACATTGAAAGTACAAAAAAGGCAACGGCACCTCTCTTCTACCTTGGCTTAATTACCTGATCTGGCGTTATCAAATAAGGTTACCATGAATTGACATCGCATTGGCATTCCATGAAACAATTGCCTCTAGGATTGTTGATGGTGAAATGTTGTCTCTCACCTGAATCAAAGAAAAATCGTTCCAAATTCGGAGTATAAAAGTGGCATCCAGGCGGCTCTTGTAAATCATCATTCAATTGTTACGTATCCTTAATACTTATGCTGATTTATCTTTTTTAAAATAATTTATAGAAATCTATGTGTTATTTGTATCTTTGTCCTTTCTCCAAAAAATTTTTTAGAAAAACTGTTTTTCTAATTATTCTTTTTAAATTTTCTTTTTAAAAAAATATATTTAGAGCTTCTTTTTTAGGTGTTGACTTTAGCTCAATTAAAAACGTTCTGATGGCTTGTAGCTTTTTTCAAAAACATTTTAACTTGACAATGAAAAATATTCTTTATTGAAAGAAAATTCATCCTACTTTGTTTTTATGAAAATTGTAACTTTAGTAGAGTGGATCAATAAGTAAAGTAGCATCTAGCTACTTACTTATTAAAAATTACACAAGGTTGTTTGTGGTAGTTACAAGAACAACAATTTTGGAAATTTTCCATTCACAGAAAGTGCATCGGCGTTTTTTTATTGAATATTCTAATTACAACCACAATATAATTCACAACAACCACGACAAAATAAAAATATTCCACTGACAGAAAATGCTTCCTGGGTTTTTTATGAATAGTCTAAGTTTCCTCTACACCAAAGACAATTGAAAAATTTTCCATTGCTTGATGATATTTTTACTAAAAGAAAAAATCGTTTTTTTATTGGGCGCAAATAATGATGGGCCTAGACAAATATAATAGAACTCTTGCCTTAATGTTTCTACTTTTTTACCTCTTTCTTTAGTCAAAGAACGAAGTGTTCTTTTAAGGAAGTTTGTGCCTACTCCAAATACTTATCACTCTAATTTGTATTCAACATTTTACAATTAGAAATCATGCATCTTTCCGATGTAAGCACATTTAACAGACAATCTCCATTTTATGGACCAATATTCCTAAAACTATGTTACTACAAAATTTGTACTTGGTTGAACGAATGAAAATGTAGAATGCGGATGAGACAATGTCTCACAAAAAAAGCAAAAACACAAACATTCATTGAAATTGGTTCTTAAAACTCTCGGCAATGTAAATTTTATATGTAAAAAATGTAAAAATGAGAAAAAGTATGTAAGAAATATGTAAAAACATCAAATGTCAAAAATGTTATGTGTAGAAAGAAGTAAAATATTTAAACTATAAAATGTACAAATGTAAAAATTCAAAATGTTAAATTAAAATATGTAAAAAATGTAAAAAATATGTAAAACCATCAAATGTCAAAAATGGAAATAAATTAAAAAATGTAAAAAATGTTATATGTAAAATAAACTAAAAAATGTAAAAGTTAAAAAAAACGTAAAAGGCAATGTGCAGAGTTGAAGGCGTATAGAACCTGGATTTTCTAATAAAAAGAAATGATTTAGAAACTCATTTTTCAGTCCATTTAATTTTAATATGCCGAAGACCTTTTACTTTTTATTATAATTATTACTTTATAGAAAATTGACCTAATTTTTCTGTGCTTTTCTTTGTGTTGACATTTCGTTTAAATGTCAGAAAATGTTTATTTAAATTGTACTTAATTTAATTAATCAAATTAACTTTCACTGAGAATTTTCTTTCTTTTTTTATGAAAAATATTCATGCTTATTATCCGATTTTATTCATTTTCAAGACCTCCAACGGCTTCGGCGGAACTGGACTAAGCAAATCATAGATAGACAAATAAACTTAGTCCTTTCGATTCGATTCAATTTCATTCGTATCATTTTGAATAAAAAGATGCTTATGAATTTATTGATGGATCCATCTCAGGTCTAAAATCGTTCCACTTTGTACACTGCAAAACTTTGTGGGGTATGAAACATGTTTTGTGTACTAAAGCTACATACGGAACATATTTTTGTGTTTCTTTTTGTTTTATTCTTTTAACTACGGATTGTGAGTCTTTACTCTGGACATTTCTCTTCTTACGCCTTCTCTACTTTCTACTCTTTTTTCATCATTCTTTATTTTTTCACTTGATTTTAATTGCATAATATTTAGTGTTATTAAAGATGCATTAAATACGTCAAGTGACATAAATACAGACAGCCGAAGATGCCCCAAGTTAAACGCAATCAAGAGAGAGGCTGGCATATGGTAAAGATGATAGAAATAGAAGGAAGAAACAATGAGGAGAGGGAGAGAGATATTATAATGATTTATGTCCCATTTGTGTTTTGAATGTTGAAAAATTTTACCCACATAAAAGCTGATAATTGTCAATTTGTACAATTCTACATTACATTGTTTACATTTTCTAAATACTTGCAGCTAATTAATACATATTTAGAAAACAACCAGGATAATTGTTCTTTGATGAAAAATTTAATAAGCTTTAAATACCAATCAATTTGTATTTAGAACAAAACAAAAAATTTGTACTTTTAAAAATAAAAGTTTAATATTTATTGAAAAAACTGTAAAAATATAAAGGTGTTTTATATGGATGTCGTTGATTACCGTCTTTTCGAATTTTTGAACGCCCTTTTGATTTAAGAGAAAATACACCGCTTTTCACCATCAACAACACCAACTTGTTGCGTTGTTCCATCGTCTGCAAATGCTAAGAAGAATTTTACTTGATTACGCCAAATCAGATGATTGACCCATGATAGAGGAAAAGTGTCTTTGCCTATTTCGTATAGCCATTGTTTCAATAACAACGTCATGCAGTTGCTTACGAGTGACGCGTATATCAAAATCAAAGGTGTTTAGGCCGTTCCAAGGTATATTGAATGTACATGGAAGTCTGGCAGGCATTTGTGTAATAGCCTTTGCTTCATAAGACAATACACTCCCACCAAGATCACAATGCGAAGTCATTATCCATTGCTTAGTTGCTAGTGCTCGTCCATTTTTGCTTCTGGTGTTAAACTGGTATTGCACCAAACCCGCAATTTGAATCAATTAATTTACAAACAAATCACAGAAGCGGCTTTTCAAACTTATAAGATCGACTCTGTGTGGTAGAGACCAAGTAAACCGCCAATTTTGTCAGGACCCCTCGTACCCCATATATTAGGCAACGAGTAGCACAATGTTTTGCGTGGAATATTGCTGGTACATCCCAACGTCCATTATTGGCGCACGGCTTTTTTAACTTCACAGGTATTGATGTTTCATTACGCAATCAGAGATTGACCATGATAGAAAGTGTCTTTGCTATTTCGTATAGCATTGCTTCAATATCAACTAACATTCTTCGAACTAATCAAAACAAAGTTTAGCTTCAAGTATATTGAATGAACATGGACTGCAGCTTTGTGTAATAGCTTTCTTCTAACTATTACACTCCTGACAAATCAATGGAGTCTTATCCTTCTTTCTAGTCTTCGCAATTATGTCTGGTGTTATGTAATTGACAAGCCCAATTTGAATCAAATAAACAAACGAAATCACAGAAGTATTCAAGACATAAGATCGACTTTTTTGAATAATTTGAATAAATAAAAATATTTATACGATAATATTTTTAAAAGGGAGTTACGACGTCGTGTACATTGATTCGCGTAACATACTTACCATTTCAAGAGGAAGTTTCATTATCCTTCGCTGTCGATTTTTTCTTTGCATTAAGTCACGCTCAGTTTATTTCATTGTTCAGACATGAAGTTACAAGAGCTCCTAACTGGACTGAATTGAACATGTAAATGAAAATTAAGGATAAAAGATAACAAATGAGATTTCTTCTAATTTTAACGTAATAATTTAAAGAAGAGGATTAAAATATTAATATAAAAGAAGTGTGTAGTAATTAGGCCTTTATGTACATTCAAATAAAATATTTATCCATATCCATTATCCTTACCCCTATTAGGCTCCTTTGTTTACCCTTAACTTGGTTAGACTACCATTAAAATGCATATTAATAACCGCTAGTGATACCGAGAAGTCTTCATCTGTAAAGCATCAAATACCTGATGAAATTAGAAAAAGCTTTGCGACAATATTGGACGTTGTGATGCATCCAGCAATTTTCCTCACAAATCATGGTGCCTTATGCTGTGCAATAAATGGGACACGGCTGGTCATGAAAAATTTGCCAGTTTACTTTATGCGTACTACACAGAAGGCCAATATTATAATATTCAATATTATGAATTTGAAGAGCCGATTCTATGCTTAGCCCTTGTATAAGGTTGAGATCCCCATATCTAGCTCACTGCAATCATAGCTTGGTACCAGAGGGAAAAATGGACAAATACTGGTAACTCCACAATGAACGACAGAAAAACCCGTCAATGTGATCATGGTGTTAGTGCCCTGCCTTATGAAGCAATGCCTACTACACAAATGCGTGCCATTGTCCCATGTACATTTAATATACCTTTAGATGGCCAAATCGCCCTTGGTTTTAATATATGCCTCTCCCATAAGATACCGCGTGGTGTTGTTATTGAAACATTGAAAGTACAAAAGAGGCAACGGCACCTCTCTTCTACCTTGGCTTAATTACCTGATCTGGCGTTATCAAATAAGGTTACCATGAATTGACATCGCATTGGCATTCCATGAAACAATTGCCTCTAGGATTGTTGATGGTGAAATGTTGTCTCTCACCTGAATCAAAGAAAAATCGTTCCAAATTCGGAGTATAAAAGTGGCATCCAGGCGGCTCTTGTAAATCATCATTCAATTGTTACGTATCCTTAATACTTATGCTGATTTATCTTTTTTAAAATAATTTATAGAAATCTATGTGTTATTTGTTTCTTTGTCCTTTCTCCAAAAAACTATCCTTTTTAAATTTTCTTTTTAAAAAAATATATTTAGAGCTTCTTTTTTAGGTGTTGACTTTAGCTCAATTAAAAACGTTCTGATGGCTTGTAGCTTTTTTCAAAAACATTTTAACTTGACAATGAAAAATTTTCTTTATTGAAAGAAAATTCATCCTACTTTGTTTTTATGAAAATTGTAACTTTAGTAGAGTGGATCAATAAGTAAAGTAGCATCTAGCTACTTACTTATTAAAAATTACACAAGGTTGTTTGTGGTAGTTACAAGAACAACAATTTTGGAAATTTTCCATTCACAGAAAGTGCATCGGCGTTTTTTTATTGAATATTCTAATTACAACCACAATATAATTCACAACAACCACGACAAAAAAAAATATTCCACTGACAGAAAATGCTTCCTGGGTTTTTTATGAATAGTCTAAGTTTCCTCTACACCAAAGACAATTGAAAAATTTTCCATTGCTTGATGATATTTTTACTAAAAGAAAAAATCGTTTTTTTATTGGGCGGAAATAATGATGGGCCTAGACAAATAAAGTAGAACTCTTCCCTTAATGTTTCTACTTTTATACCGGTTTCTTTGGTAAAAGAACGGAGCGTTCTTTTAAGGAAGTTTGTGCCTACTCCAAATACTTATCACTCTAATTTGTATTCAACATTTTACAATTAGAAATCATGCATCTTTCCGATGTAAGCACATTTAACAGACAATCTCCATTTTATGGACCAATATTCCTAAAACTATGTTACTACAAAATTTGTACTTGGTTGAACGAATGAAAATGTAGAATGCGGATGAGACAATGTCCCACCAAAAAACAAAAACACAAACATTCATTAAAATTAGTTCTTAAAACTCTCGGCAATGTAAATTTTATATTTAAAAAATGTAAAAATGAGAAAAAGTATGTAAGAAATATGTAAAAACATCAAATGTCAAAAATGTTATGTGTAGAAAGAAGTAAAATATTTAAACTATAAAATGTACAAATGTAAAAATTCAAAATGTTAAATTAAAATATGTAAAAAATGTAAAAAATATGTAAAACCATCAAATGTCAAAAATGGAAATAAATTTAAAAAATGTAAAAAATGTTATATGTAAAATAAACTAAAAAATGTAAAAGTTAAAAAAAACGTAAAAGGCAATGTGCAGAGTTGAAGGCGTATAGAACCCAGATTTTCTAATAAAAAGAAATGATTTAGAAACTCATTTTTCAGTCCATTTAATTTTGAATATGCCGAAGACCTTTTACTTTTTATTATAATTATTACTTTATAGAAAATTGACCTAATTTTTCTGTGCTTTTCTTTGTGTTGACATTTCGTTTGAATGTCAGAAAATGTTTATTTATATTGTACTTAATTTAATTAATCAAATTAACTTTCATTGAGAATTTTCTTTCTTTTTTTATGAAATATATTCATGCTTATTATCCGATTTTATTCATTTTCAAGACCTCCAACGGCTTCGGCGGAACTGGACTAAGCAAATCATAGATAGACAAATAAACTTAGTCCTTTCGATTCGATTCAATTTCATTCGTATCATTTTGAATAAAAAGATGCTTATGAATTTATTGATGGACCCATCTCAGGTCTAAAATCGTTCCACTTTGTACACTGCAAAACTTTGTAGGGTATGAAACATGTTTTGTGTACTAAAGCTACATACGGAACATATTTTTGTGTTTCTTTTTGTTTTATTCTTTTAACTACGGATTGTGAGTCTTTACTCTGGACATTTCTCTTCTTACGCCTTCTCTACTTTCTACTCTTTTTTCATCATTCTTTATTTTTTCACTTGATTTTAATTGCATAATATTTAGTGTTATTAAAGATGCATTAAATACGTCAAGTGACATAAATACAGACAGCCGAAGATGCCCCAAGTTAAACGCAATCAAGAGAGAGCCTGGCATATGGTAAAGATGATAGAAATAGAAGGAAGAAATAATGAAGAGAGGAGATTTTGATTTACGTCTCCATTTGTGTTTTGAAGTGTTGAAAAATTTTTACTCCCACATAAAAGCTCAATAATTGTCAATTTGCTACAATTTCTACATACATTACATTGTTTACATTTTCTAAATACTTGCAGCTAATTAATACATATTTAGAAAACAACCAGGATAATTGTTCTTTGATGAAAAATTTAATAAGCTTTAAATACCAATCAATTTGTATTTAGAAACAAACCAAGAATTTTACTTTTAAAAATAAAAGTTTAATATTTATTGAAAAATGTAAAAATATAAAGTGTTTTAATCATATGAATGCGTTGATTACCTCCTTTCGAATTTTTGAACGCCCTTATAATTTAGGAGAAATACACTCGCTTTTCACCATCAACAACACCAACTTTTGCATTGTTCCATCGTCTGCAAATGCTAAGAGAATTTTTACTTGATTACGCCAAATCAGATGATTGACCCATGATAGAGGAAAAGTGTCTTTGCCTATTTCGTATAGCCATTGTTTCAATAACAACGTCATGCAGTTGCTTACGAGTGACGCGTATATCAAAACCAAAGGTGTTTAGGCCGTTCCAAGGTATATTGAATGTACATGGAAGTCTGGCAGGCATTTGTGTAATAGCCTTTGCTTCATAAGACAATACACTCCCACCAAGATCACACTGCGAAGTCATTATCCATTGCTTAGTTGCTAGTGCTCGTCCATTTTTGCTTCTGGTGTTAAGCTGGTATTGCACCAAACCCGCAATTTGAATCAATTAATTTACAAACAAATCACAGAAGCGGCTTTTCAAACTTATAAGATCGACTCTGTGTAGTAGAGACCAAGTAAACCGCCAATTTTGTCAGGACCACTCGTACCCCATATATTAGGCAACGAGTAGCACAATGTTTTGCGTGGAATATTGCTGGGTACATCCCAACGTCCATTATTGGCGCACGGCTTTTTTTAACTTCACAGGTATTGATGTTTCACTGACGCGGCCTTGTCAGAATCACCAATGATTATTTATACGTATTTTAATAGTGTTACTCCAAGCATCTTGGGCCGTAACGGTCTTCTACTAAACTCTCCTTCCCAACTGAATTAAAGAGTATATTGAAGAGATATTGAATGAAAGTTTAATGGACTATGAAGCTTAAATTAGCTAAACTTTTACTTACTTTTCACTTCTGAGCAAATGAATGGTTGACTTTCCATCCTTCTCTTAGCTCTTTCGGCAGATACGGCTGTGTAGTATAATACAAGCACTGCAAATAAAACTAAACTAAACGGAACGTCTAAATGAATATTAAGGACAATGGATGGCAAAGGACATTTTTCTGAATACTTTTGAAATAATTTATAAAAAATATTTATACGATAAATTTTTAAAAGGGAGAGTTACGACGTCGTGTACATTGATTCGCGTAACATACTTACCATTTCAAGAGGAAGGTTCCTTATCCTTCGCTGTCGGTTTTTTCTTTGTCATTAAGTCACGTTAAGTTTATTTCATTGTTCAGACATGAAGTTACAAGAGCTCCTAACTGGACTGAATTGAACATGTAAATGAAAATTAAGGATAAAAGATAACAAATGAGATTTCTTCTAATTTTAACGTAATAATTTAAAGAAGAGAATTAAAATATTAATATAAAAGAAGTGTGTAGTATTTAGGCCTTTATGTACATTCAAATAAAATATTTATCCATATCCATTATCCTTACCCTTATTAGGCTCCTTTATTTACCTTAACTTGGTTAGACTACCATTAAAATGCACATTAATAACCGCTAGTGATACCGAGAAGTCTCCATCTGTAAAGCATCAAATACCTGATGAAATTAGAAAAAGCTGTGCGACAATATTGGACGTTGTGATGCATCCAGCAATTTTCCTCACAAATCATGGTGCCTTATGCTGTGCAATAAATGGGACACGGCTGGTCATGAAAAATTTGCCAGTTTACTTAATGCGTACTACACAGAAGGCCAATATTATAATATTCAATATTATGAATTTGAAGAGCCGATTCTATGCTTAGCCCTTGTATAAGGTTGAAAACCCCATATCTAGCTCACTGCAATCCACTTGGTACCAGAGGGAAAAATGGACAAATACTGGTAACTCCACAATGAACGACAGAAAAACCCGTCAATGTGATCATGGTGTTAGTGCGCTGCCTTATGAAGCAATGCCTACTACACAAATGCGTGCCATTGTCCCATGTACATTTAATATACCTTTAGATGGCCAAATCGCCCTTGGTTTTAATATATGCCTCTCCCATAAGATACCGCGTGGTGTTGTTATTGAAACATTGAAAGTACAAAAGAGGCAACGGCACCTCTCTTCTACCTTGGCTTAATTACCTGATCTGGCGTTATCAAATAAGGTTACCATGAATTGACATCGCATTGGCATTCCATGAAACAATTGCCTCTAGGATTGTTGATGGTGAAATGTTGTCTCTCACCTGAATCAAAGAAAAATCGTTCCAAATTCGGAGTATAAAAGTGGCATCCAGGCGGCTCTTGTAAATCATCATTCAATTGTTACGTATCCTTAATACTTATGCTGATTTATCTTTTTTAAAATAATTTATAGGAATCTATGTGTTATTTGTATCTTTGTCCTTTCTCCAAAAAATTTTTTAGAAAAACTGTTTTTCTAATTATCCTTTTTAAATTTTCTTTTTAAAAAAATATATTTAGAGCTTCTTTTTTAGGTGTTGACTTTAGCTCAATTAAAAACGTTCTGATGGCTTGTAGCTTTTTTCAAAAACATTTTAACTTGACAATGAAAAATTTTCTTTATTGAAAGAAAATTCATCCTACTTTGTTTTTATGAAAATTGTAACTTTAGTAGAGTGGATCAATAAGTAAAGTAGCATCTAGCTACTTACTTATTAAAAATTACACAAGGTTGTTTGTGGTAGTTACAAGAACAACAATTTTGGAAATTTTCCATTCACAGAAAGTGCATCGGTGTTTTTTTATTGAATATTCTAATTACAACCACAATATAATTCACAACAACCACGACAAAATAAAAATATTCCACTGACAGAAAATGCTTCCTGGGTTTTTTATGAATAGTCTAAGTTTCTCTACACCAAAGACAATTGAAAAATTTTCCATTGCTTGATGATATTTTTACTAAAAGAAAAAATCGTTTTTTTATAGGGCGCAAATAATGATGGGCCTAGACAAATATAATAGAACTCTTCCCTTAATGTTTCTACTTTTATACCGGTTTCTTTGGTAAAAGAACGGAGCGTTCTTTTAAGGAAGTTTGTGCCTACTCCAAATACTTATCACTCTAATTTGTATTCAACATTTTACAATTAGAAATCATGCATCTTTCCGATGTAAGCACATTTAACAGACAATCTCCATTTTATGGACCAATATTCCTAAAACTATGTTACTACAAAATTTGTACTTGGTTGAACGAATGAAAATGTAGAATGCGGATGAGACAATGTCCCACCAAAAAAGCAAAAACACAAACATTCATTGAAATTAGTTCTTAAAACTCTCGGCAATGTAAATTTTATATTTAAAAAATGTAAAAATGAGAAAAAGTATGTAAGAAATATGTAAAAACATCAAATGTCAAAAATGTTATGTGTAGAAAGAAGTAAAATATTTAAACTATAAAATGTACAAATGTAAAAATTCAAAATGTTAAATTAAAATATGTAAAAAATGTAAAAAATATGTAAAACCATCAAATGTCAAAAATGGAAATAAATTTAAAAAATGTAAAAAATGTTATATGTAAAATAAACTAAAAAATGTAAAAGTTAAAAAAAACGTAAAAGGCAATGTGCAGAGTTGAAGGCGTTTAGAACCCGGATTTTCTAATAAAAAGAAATGATTTAGAAACTCATTTTTCAGTCCATTTAATTTTAAATATGCCGAAGACCTTTTACTTTTTATTATAATTATTACTTTATAGAAAATTGACCTAATTTTTCTGTGCTTTTCTTTGTGTTGACATTTCGTTTGAATGTCAGAAAATGTTTATTTAAATTGTACTTAATTTAATTAATCAAATTAACTTTCATTGAGAATTTTCTTTCTTTTTTTATGAAAAATATTCATGCTTATTATCCGATTTTATTCATTTTCAAGACCTCCAACGGCTTCGGCGGAACTGGACTAAGCAAATCATAGATAGACAAATAAACTTAGTCCTTTCGATTCGATTCAATTTCATTCGTATCATTTTGAATAAAAAGATGCTTATGAATTTATTGATGGACCCATCTCAGGTCTAAAATCGTTCCACTTTGTACACTGCAAAACTTTGTAGGGTATGAAACATGTTTTGTGTACTAAAGCTACATACGGAACATATTTTTGTGTTTCTTTTTGTTTTATTCTTTTAACTACGGATTGTGAGTCTTTACTCTGGACATTTCTCTTCTTACGCCTTCTCTACTTTCTACTCTTTTTTCATCATTCTTTATTTTTTCACTTGATTTTAATTGCATAATATTTAGTGTTATTAAGGATGCATTAAATACGTCAAGTGACATAAATACAGACAGCCGAAGATGCCCCAAGTTAAACGCAATCAAGAGAGAGGCTGGCATATGGTAAAGATGATAGAAATAGAAGGAAGAAACAATGAGGAGAGAGGGAGAGAGAGATAATTAAATATACATTTTGATTTATGTCCCCATTTAAGTGTTTTGAACTGTTAAAAGGAAATTTTTACGCCTACATTACATTGTTTACATTTTCTAAATACTTGCAGCTAATTAATACATATTTAGAAAACAACCAGGATAATTGTTCTTTGATGAAAAATTTAATAAGCTTTAAATACCAATCAATTTGTATTTAGAACAAACCAAGAGATTTTTCTTTTAAAAATAAAAGTTTAATATTTATTGAAAAAACTGTAAAAATATAAAGGTGTTTTATATGGATGTCGTTGATTACCGTCTTTTCGAATTTTTGAACGCCCTTTTGATTTAAGAGAAAATACACCGCTTTTCACCATCAACAACACCAACTTGTTGCGTTGTTCCATCGTCTGCGAATGCTAAGATAATGCGGCAATTGTTACTTGATTACGCCAAATCAGACGATTGACCCATGATAGAGGAAAAGTGTCTTTGCCTATTTCGTATAGCCATTGTTTCAATAACAACGTCATGCAGTTGCTTACGAGTGACGCGTATATCAAAACCAAAGGTGTTTAGGCCGTTCCAAGGTATATTGAATGTACATGGAAGTCTGGCAGGCATTTGTGTAATAGCCTTTGCTTCATAAGACAATCCTAGATCACACTGCGAAGTCATTATCCATTGCTTAGTTGCTAGTGCTCGTCCATTTTTGCTTCTGGTGTTAAGCTGGTATTGCACCAAACCCGCAATTTGAATCAATTAATTTACAAACAAATCACAGAAGCGGCTTTTCAAACTTATAAGATCGACTCTGTGTGGTAGAGACCAAGTAAACCGCCAATTTTGTCAGGACCACTCGTACCCCATATATTAGGCAACGAGTAGCACAATGTTTTGCGTGGAATATTGCTGGGTACATCCCAACGTCCATTATTGGCGCACGGCTTTTTTTAACTTCACAGGTATTGATGTTTCACTGACGCGGCCTTGTCAGAATCACCAATGATTATTTATACGTATTTTAATAGTGGTACTCCAAGCATCTTGGGCCGTAACGGTCTTCTACTAAACTCTCCTTCCCAACTGAATTAAAAGAGTATATTGAAGAGATATTGAAATGAAAGTTTAATGGACTATGAAGCTTAAATTAGCTAAACTTTTACTTACTTTTCACTTCTGAGCAAATGAATGATTGACTTTCCATCCTTCTCTTAGCTCTTTCGGCAGATACGGCTGTGTAGTATAATACAAGCATTGCAAATAAAACTAAACTAAACGGAACGTCTAAATGAATATTAAGGACAATGGATGGCAAAGGACATTTTTCTGAATACTTTTGAAATAATTTATAAAAAATATTTATACAATATAATTTTTAAAAGGGGAGTTACGACGTCGTGTACATTGATTCGCGTAACATACCATTTCAAGAGGAAGTTTCATTATCCTTCGCTGTCGATTTTTTCTTTGCCATTAAGTCACGCTCAGTTTATTTCATTGTTCAGACATGAAGTTACAAGAGCTCCTAACTGGACTGAATTGAACATGTAAATGAAAATTAAGGATAAAAGATAACAAATGAGATTTCTTCTAATTTTAACGTAATATATTAAAGAAGAGGATTAAAATATTAATATAAAAGAAGTGTGTAGTAATTAGGCCTTTATGTACATTCAAATAAAATATTTATCCATATCCATTATCCTTACCCCTATTAGGCTCCTTTATTTACCCTTAACTTGGTCAGACTACCATTAAAATGCACATTAATAACCGCTAGTGATACCGAGAAGTCTCCATCTGTAAAGCATCAAATACCTGATGAAATTTGAAAAAGCTGTGCGACAATATTGGACGTTGTGATGCATCCAGCAATTTTCCTCACAAATCATGGTGCCTTACGCTGTGCAATAAATGGGACACGGCTGGTCATGAAAAATTTGCCAGTTTACTTAATGCGTACTACACAGAAGGCCAATATTATAATATTCAATATTATGAATTTGAAGAGCCGATTCTATGCTTAGCCCTTGTATAAGGTTGAGATCCCCATATCTAGCTCACTGCAATCCCAGCTTGGTACCAGAGGGAAAAATGGACAAATACTGGCAAATCCGCAATGAACGACAGAAAAACCCGTCAATGTGATCATGGTGTTAGTGCGCTGCCTTATGAAGCAATGCCTACTACACAAATGCGTGCCATTGTCCCATGTACATTTAATATACCTTTAGATGGCCAAATCGCCCTTGGTTTTAATATATGCCTCTCCCATAAGATACCGCGTGGTGTTGTTATTGAAACATTGAAAGTACAAAAGAGGCAACGGCACCTCTCTTCTACCTTGGCTTAATTACCTGATCTGGCGTTATCAAATAAGGTTACCATGAATTGACATCGCATTGGCATTCCATGAAACAATTGCCTCTAGGATTGTTGATGGTGAAATGTTGTCTCTCACCTGAATCAAAGAAAAATCGTTCCAAATTCGGAGTATAAAAGTGGCATCCAGGCGGCTCTTGTAAATCATCATTCAATTGTTACGTATCCTTAATACTTATGCTGATTTATCTTTTTTAAAATAATTTATAGGAATCTATGTGTTATTTGTTTCTTTGTCCTTTCTCCAAAAAATTTTTTAGAAAACTGTTTTTCTAATTATCCTTTTAAATTTTTTTTAAAAAAATATATTTAGAGCTTCTTTTTTAGGTGTTGACTTTAGCTCAATTAAAAACGTTCTGATGGCTTGTAGCTTTTTTCAAAAACATTTTAACTTGACAATGAAAAATTTTCTTTATTGAAAGAAAATTCATCCTACTTTGTTTTTATGAAAATTGTAACTTTAGTAGAGTGGATCAATAAGTAAAGTAGCGTCTAGCTACTTACTTATTAAAAATTACACAAGGTTGTTTGTGGTAGTTACAAGAACAACAATTTTGGAAATTTTCCATTCACAGAAAGTGCATCGGCGTTTTTTTATTGAATATTCTAATTACAACCACAATATAATTCACAACAACCACGACAAAATAAAAATATTCCACTGACAGAAAATGCTTCCTGGGTTTTTTATGAATAGTCTAAGTTTCTTCTACACCAAAGACAATTGAAAAATTTTCCATTGCTTGATGATATTTTTACTAAAAGAAAAAATCGTTTTTTTATTGGGCGCAAATAATGATGGGCCTAGACAAATATAATAGAACTCTTCCCTTAATGTTTCTACTTTTATACCGGTTTCTTTGGTAAAAGAACGGAGCGTTCTTTTAAGGAAGTTTGTGCCTACTCCAAATACTTATCACTCTAATTTGTATTCAACATTTTACAATTAGAAATCATGCATCTTTCCGATGTAAGCACATTTAACAGACAATCTCCATTTTATGGACCAATATTCCTAAAACTATGTTACTACAAAATTTGTACTTGGTTGAACGAATGAAAATGTAGAATGCGGATGAGACAATGTCCCACCAAAAAAGCAAAAACACAAACATTCATTAAATTAGTTCTTAAAACTCTCGGCAATGTAAATTTTATATTTAAAAAATGTAAAAATGAGAAAAAGTATGTAAGAAATATGTAAAACATCAAATGTCAAAAATGTTATGTGTAGAAAGAAGTAAAATATTAAATTTAAAAATGTACAAATGTAAAAATTCAAAAAGTTAAATTAAAAAAGGGAAAAAATGTAAAAACCAAAAGGGGTTAAAAAAAAATGGGGAAAAATTGAAAAAATTATTTAAAACCCCCAAAGAAAAAATGGTTTTAAAAAAAGGGGTTGGGGAAGGAAAAATAAACTTGTTAAAGGTTAAAAAAGTAAAAAAGGGGGAAGGGGTTTAAAGGGTTTAAGGATGGGAACCCAACAATAAAAGTTTTTTAAAAATCTTTTTTAGCCTTTAAGGGGGGAAAGGGAAAGCCTTTTTTTTTATAAAAAGGGTGCCTAATTTTTTCGGGGTGTTTTTTTGGGGGGGTTACATTTCGGTTTAAGGTCAAAAAAGTTTTTTAATTTTACTTTTTTTAATTAAATTTAATTTTATTGGGGAACTTTTCCTTTTTTTAGGTTTCAGGGGGGCATTAGGAGGGTTATTTTTTGGGGGGGGGCCCAACGGCATGGCCGGGGGCAAGGTTTAGTGACAAAAATTATTTTGTTTCGATTTTTCCGATCCTTTTAAAAAAATGTTAGAAAGAGGGGGAACGCTAAAGGGGGGACACGCAAAATTTGGGGTTTAAAAAGGGTTTTAAAAAGGGGCCCTTGGGAACAAAGGCGTTTTTTTTTTTTTGGGTGGGGAAGTCATTTGGGGGAAATTTTTTAGTTTCCAAATTTTTTTTTTTCCAAAAAACTTTATTTTTTACGGGAAAATTTTATTTGGGGGGGTTAAAAGGGGGTTTAGGGGGTGCAAAAAAGGGGGGACACCGGGGGTCCCCCGGGGGCGGGGGGGGGGAGGGGGGGGGCAAGGTGGGGATTTGGTGGGGGGGGGAAAAACTTTGGGGGGAAGGGAGGAGGAGGGTTTAAAAATTTACATTTGTTTTAGTCCCCTATTTTTTTTTTGGGGGTGAAAAAGGGGGAAAATTTTTGGGGGGGGGGGCCGGGGGGGGGGGGGGGGGGGGGAAAGGGGGGGGATAATTTTTGGGCCCAATTGGTTCAAATTTAAATTAAAAGATTTTCCCAAAATTACGCGGCTTTTCCAAGGGGGGGGCAACCGGGGGGGATAAGGGCGGGGGGGGAGGGGGGGGGGAAAAATTTTGCTTTAAATTTCCCAACAATTTGTATTTGGGGGGTAAAAGGGTTTTTACTTTTAAAAATAAAAGAAATTTTTAAAAAACCTAAAAAATTTAAAGGTGGGGAAGGGGGTGTCGGGATTCACCGTTTTTGGAAGGAACGCCCGTTTTGGGGGGGGGGGAAAAAAAGGGGGGGGGGTTTTCCCTAAACCCCACTTGGGGTTGTTCCTCTTGGGGGGGGGGGGGGAAATGGGGCTTGTTTTTAAGGGGCCAAAATTGGAGGTTTGGGGGTGGGGGAAAAATTTGGGGGGGGGGGGGGATAGGGGTTTGGGCTTGCCAAAAACCAAACGTCTTCCCAGGGAAAATTCCCGAGGGGGCCAAATTTTAAAAAGGGGGGGTTGGGGGGGGGGCCGGGGGTTCCAAGGTAAAGGGGAAGGTCCCCGGAGTCTGGCGGCCCAGGGGGTGTGTAAAGCCCGGGGTTTATGAAAAACCTAAAGGGGAACAGGGGCAAAGTCTTTCCCGGGGGAGGCAAGGGGGGGCCTTTTGGGGGGGGGGAAAGGTAGGGCAAAAAGGGGGGGGGGGGGGGGGCAAAGGTAAATCTTTAAATTCCCAAACACTGTAAAAGGGGTTTTTCAAAATTTATGTCGCCGGGGGGAGGGGAAGGGTAAACCCCGCCAATTTTGGGGGGGGGGTTGGGGGGCCGGGGGGGGGTGGGGGGGGGGTCCTTTGGGGGGGCCAACGGAGCAAAAGGGGGTTTGGGGGAAAAGGGCGGGGGGGGGCATCCCCCCCCGGGGGACTTTTTTTAATTCAAGGAGGAAGGGGGTTTCACTGGGGGGGGGTTGGGGGGGGGCGGGGAATTCCCCAAAGGGGGGGGAATTTATTAGTATTTTAAAGGTTCTCCCCCTTTGGGGGGGAAGGCGGGGGTCCATCCCTTTAAACAAAATTAAGGGGGAAGGTAATTAAAGGGGGGGAATTTTGAAAAAAATTTTTAATACATGGCTTTAAAGTGGGGCTAAACAAACCTTTTCCTTCGGGGAAAATTTGGGAATGGGGGATTTCCCCTCTTTTTTAGCTCCCGGGGGGGAAAACGGGGGGGGGGGGGGGGTGCAAAAAAATTGGGGGGGGGGGGTTTTTGGCGGGGGGGCCGGGGGGGGGGGGGGGGGGGGGGTTTTTTGGGGGGGGGGGGGGTTTTGGGGGGGGGGGGACCGGGGGGGGGGGGGGGAGGGGGGGGGGGGAAAATTCCCAATTTTGGGGGGGTTTTTATTTCCCTTTGGGCGGGGGGGGGGGTATTTTCGCGGAAGGGCCTCCGGGGGGCTTGGGGGGCGGGGGGGGTTGGGGGGGGGCCCCGGGGGGCGGGGGGGGTTTGGGGGGAAATTTTGGGGGTTGGGGGGGGGGTTGAGGAACCCCCGGTCTTTTGGGGGGGTTAAAAATTTATGGGTGGTGGGGAATTGGGGGGGGGTTTGACACTTTAAATAATGGGGGGGTTCAATCCCCCGGGGGGGGGGGGGGGGGGGGGGGGGGGGGGGGGGGGGGGGGGGGGGGGGCCTTAAATAAGTGGGGGCCGGAAGGGGGGGGGGGGGGTTTTGGGCATCCCGGGGGGGGGGGGGGAAAACTGGGGGGGGGGGGGGGGGGGACAAAATTTTTCTCCAAAAATTTGTTCCCGTAAATTTTAAATGGGCCCCGGGTTGGGGGGTTTTAAAAATTTGGCCAAATTGGCGTCCCCAAAGGAATATAATAATTTGGGATAAGGGGGAATTTGGGCCCCGATTGGGGGGTTGTTGTTAATTTGGTCCCCATTTAAAGGTTCGGGAAAAATCCCAGTTGGGCCGGGGGGAAAGGGGGGGGAAAAAAAGGGAAAAATTGGCAACCCCACCTTGGGGCAAAGGGAAAACCCGTCGGATCGGGGGGTGTTGGGGTTTTGGGAAGGGGATACAAAGGGGGCCAGGGAGGGACTTTTTTGGGGGGGGGGGGAAAGGCCCCTTTGGGGTCCCCGGAAGGGGGTGGTGGGGGTTTTTTGTTGGTCAAAAGGGGGGCCCGCATTCCCTACCGGCCTTTTCCGTCGGCTTTTTAAAAGGGGGGTTTAAGGGGTTGAATGGTTTGGGAAGGGGCTTGGCTCGGGAGGGGGGGTTGGGAATGCAAAGAAAAACGTTCCAAAAATTCGGAGTATAAAATTTGGCATCCGGGGCGGGGGGGGGGCCCTCTTGAAAATTTCAACATTAAAAATTGGTTTCCCTCTCCAAAAAACAAAAACCCTAAATTTATTTTTTTTAAAAAAATTTTATAGGAATCTATGGGGTTATTTGTAATTTTTGGGGTTTCCTTTCCCCCAAAAAAAAAAAACTTTTTTGGGAAAAAAAGGGGTTTTTCTAATTATCCTTTTAAAATTTTCTTTTTAAAAAAATATATTTAGAGCTTCTTTTTTAGGTGTTGACTTTAGCTCAATTAAAAACGTTCTGATGGCTTGTAGCTTTTTTCAAAAACATTTTAACTTGACAATGAAAAATTTTCTTTATTGAAAGAAAATTCATCCTACTTTGTTTTTATGAAAATTGTAACTTTAGTAGAGTGGATCAATAAGTAAAGTAGCGTCTAGCTACTTACTTATTAAAAATTACACAAGGTTGTTTGTGGTAGTTACAAGAACAACAATTTTGGAAATTTTCCATTCACAGAAAGTGCATCGGCGTTTTTTTATTGAATATTCTAATTACAACCACAATATAATTCACAACAACCACGACAAAATAAAAATATTCCACTGACAGAAAATGCTTCCTGGGTTTTTTATGAATAGTCTAAGTTTCCTCTACACCAAAGACAATTGAAAAATTTTCCATTGCTTGATGATATTTTTACTAAAAGAAAAAATCGTTTTTTTATTGGGCGGAAATAATGATGGGCCTAGACAAATATAATAGAACTCTTCCCTTAATGTTTCTACTTTTATACCGGTTTCTTTGGTAAAAGAACGGAGCGTTCTTTTAAGGAAGTTTGTGCCTACTCCAAATACTTATCACTCTAATTTGTATTCAACATTTTACAATTAGAAATCATGCATCTTTCCGATGTAAGCACATTTAACAGACAATCTCCATTTTATGGACCAATATTCCTAAAACTATGTTACTACAAAATTTGTACTTGGTTGAACGAATGAAAATGTAGAATGCGGATGAGATAATGTCCCACCAAAAAAGCAAAAACACAAACATTCATTAAAATTAGTTCTTAAAACTCTCGGCAATGTAAATTTTATATTTAAAAAATGTAAAAATGAGAAAAAGTATGTAAGAAATATGTAAAAACATCAAATGTCAAAAATGTTATGTGTAGAAAGAAGTAAAATATTTAAAGTATAAAATGTACAAATGTAAAAATTCAAAATGTTAAATTAAAATATGTAAAAAATGTAAAAAATATGTAAAACCATCAAATGTCAAAAATGGAAATAAATTTAAAAAATGTAAAAAATGTTATATGTAAAATAAACTAAAAAATGTAAAAGTTAAAAAAAACGTAAAAGGCAATGTGCAGAGTTGAAGGCGTATAGAACCCGGATTTTCTAATAAAAAAAAATGATTTAGAAACTCATTTTTCAGTCCATTTAATTTTGAATATGCCGAAGACCTTTTACTTTTTATTATAATTATTACTTTATAGAAAATTGACCTAATTTTTCTGTGCTTTTCTTTGTGTTGACATTTCGTTTGAATGTCAAAAATGTTTATTTATATTGTACTTAATTTAATTAATCAAATTAACTTTCATTGAGAATTTTCTTTCTTTTTTTATGAAAAATATTCATGCTTATTATCCGATTTTATTCATTTTCAAGACCTCCAACGGCTTCGGCGGAACTGGACTAAGCAAATCATAGATAGACAAATAAACTTAGTCCTTTCGATTCGATTCAATTTCATTCGTATCATTTTGAATAAAAAGATGCTTATGAATTTATTGATGGACCCATCTCAGGTCTAAAATCGTTCCACTTTGTACACTGCAAAACTTTGTAGGGTATGAAACATGTTTTGTGTACTAAAGCTACATACGGAACATATTTTTGTGTTTCTTTTTGTTTTATTCTTTTAACTACGGATTGTGAGTCTTTACTCTGGACATTTCTCTTCTTACGCCTTCTCTACTTTCTACTCTTTTTTCATCATTCTTTATTTTTTCACTTGATTTTAATTGCATAATATTTAGTGTTATTAAGGATGCATTAAATACGTCAAGTGACATAAATACAGACAGCCGAAGATGCCCCAAGTTAAACGCAATCAAGAGAGAGCCTGGCATATGGTAAAGATGATAGAAATAGAAGGAAGAAACAATGAGGAGAGAGGGAGAGAGAGATAATTAAATATACATTTTGATTTATGTCCCCATTTAAGTGTTTTGAACTGTTAAAAGGAAATTTTTACGCCTACATGAAAACTTGATAATTGTCAATTCGTTACAAATTCTACATTACATTGTTTACATTTTCTAAATACTTGCAGCTAATTAATACATATTTAGAAAACAACCAGGATAATTGTTCTTTGATGAAAAATTTAATAAGCTTTAAATACCAATCAATTTGTATTTAGAACAAAACAAAAAATTTGTACTTTTAAAAATAAAAGTTTAATATTTATTGAAAAAACTGTAAAAATATAAAGGTGTTTTATATGGATGTCGTTGATTACCGTCTTTTCGAATTTTTGAACGCCCTTTTGATTTAAGAGAAAATACACCGCTTTTCACCATCAACAACACCAACTTGTTGCGTTGTTCCATCGTCTGCGAATGCTAAGATAATGCGGCAATTGTTACTTGATTACGCCAAATCAGACGATTGACCCATGATAGAGGAAAAGTGTCTTTGCCTATTTCGTATAGCCATTGTTTCAATAACAACGTCATGCAGTTGCTTACGAGTGAGGCGTATATCAAAACCAAAGGTGTTTAGGCCGTTCCAAGGTATATTGAATGTACATGGAAGTCTGGCAGGCATTTGTGTAATAGCCTTTGCTTTACAAGACAATACAGTCCCACCAAGATCACACTGCGAAGTCATTATCCATTGCTTAGTTGCCAGTGCTTGTCCATTTTTGCTTCTGGTATTGCACCAAACCGCAATTTGATCATTAATTTACAAACAAATCACAGAAGCGCTTTTCAAACTTAAAGATCGACTCTGTGTGGTAGAGACCAAGTAAACCGCCAATTTTGTCAGGACCACTCGTACCCCATATATTAGGCAACACGTAGCACAATGTTTTGCGTGGAATATTGCTGGTACATCCCACGTCCATTATTGGCGCACGGCTTTTTTAACTTCACAGGTATGATGTTTCACTGACCGCCTTGTCAGAATCACCATGATTATACGTATTAATAGTGCTACTCCAAGCATCTTGGCCGTAACGGTCTTCTACTAAACTTTCCTTCCCAACTGAATTAAAGGAGTTTATATTGAAATTATATTGAAGTGAAAGCTTAATGGACTATGAAGCTTAAATTAGCGAAACTTTTACCTATTTTTCACTTCTGAGCAAATGAATGGTTGACTTTCTATCCTTCTCTTAGCTCTTTCGGCAGATACGGCTGTGTATTATAATACAAGCACTACAAATAAAACTAAACTAAACGGATCGTCTAAATGAATATTAAGGACAATGGATGGCAAAGGACATTTTTCTGAATACTTTTGAAATAATTTATAAAAAATATTTATACGATAATATTTTTAAACGAGGAGTTACGACGTCGTGTACATTGATTCGCGTAACATACTTACCATTTCAAGAGGAAGTTTCATTATCCTTCGCTGCGATTTTTTCTTTGCCATTAAGTCACGTTCAGTTTATTTCATTGTTCAGACATGAAGTTACAAGAGCTCCTAACTGGACTGAATTGAACATGTAAATGAAAATTAAGGATAAAAGATAAATGAGATTTCTTCTAATTTTAACGTAATAATTTAAAGAAGAGAATTAAAATATTAATATAAAAGAAGTGTTTGGTAATTAGGCCTGTATGTACATTCAAATAAAATATTTATCGATATCCATTATCCTTACCCTTACTAGACTCCTTTATTTACCCTTAACTTGGTCAGACTACCATTGAAATGCACATTAATAACCGCTAGTGATACCGAGAAGTCTCCATCTGTAAAGCATCAAATACCTGATGAAATTAGAAAAAGCTGTGCGACAATATTGGACGTTGTGATGCATCCAGCAATTTTCCTCACAAATCATGGTGCCTTACGCTGTGCAATAAATGGGACACGGCTGGTCATGAAAAATTTGCCAGTTTACTTGATGCGTACTCCACAAAAGGCCAATATTATAATATTCAATATTATGAATTTGAAGAGCCGATTCTATGCTTAGCCCTTGTATAAGGTTGAGATCCCCATATCTAGCTCACTGCAATCCCAGCTTGGTACCAGAGGGAAAAATGGACAAATACTGGCAACTCCACAATGAACGACAGAAAAACCCGTCAATGTGATCATGGTGTTAGTGCGCTGCCTTATGAAGCAATGCGTACTACACAAATGCGTGCCATTGTCCCATGTACATTTAATATACCTTTAGATGGCCAAATCGCCCTTGGTTTAATAATGCCTCTCCCATGAGATACCGCGTGGTGTTGTTATTGAAACATTGAAAGTACAAAAGAGGCAACGGCACCTCTCTTCTACCTTGGCTTAATTACCTGATCTGGCGTTATCAAATAAGGTTACCATGAATTGACATCGCATTGGCATTCCATGAAACAATTGCCTCTAGGATTGTTGATGGTGAAATGTTGTCTCTCACCTGAATCAAAGAAAAATCGTTCCAAATTCGGAGTATAAAAGTGGCATCCAGGCGGCTCTTGTAAATCATCATTCAATTGTTACGTATCCTTAATACTTATGCTGATTTATCTTTTTTAAAATAATTTATAGAAATCTATGTGTTATTTGTATCTTTGTCCTTTCTCCAAAAAATTTTTTAGAAAAACTGTTTTTCTAATTATCCTTTTTAAATTTTCTTTTTAAAAAAATATATTTAGAGCTTTTTTTTAGGTGTTGACTTTAGCTCAACTTAAAACGTTCTGGTGATTTGTCGCTTTTTTCAAAAACATGTTAACTTGACAATGAAAAATTTTCTTTATTGAAAGAAAATTCTTCCTACTATGTTTTTATAAAAATTGTAACTTTAGTAGAGTGGATCAATAAGTAAAGTAGCGTCTAGATACTTACTTATTAAAAATTACGCAAGGTTGTTTGTGGTAGTTACAAGAACAACAATTTTGGAAATTTTCCATTCACAGAAAAGGCTTCAGGTTTTTTTTGAATATTCTAATTACAACCAATAAACACAACAATAAAAATTTCCACTGACAGAAAATGCTTCCTGGGTTTTTTATGAAAATTCTAATTTTTATTTACACCAACATCAATTGAAAAGTTTTCCATTGCTTTATGATATTTTTAACAAAAAGGAAACCTTTTTTTTTATTGGGCGCAAATAATGATGGGCCTAGACAAATATAATAGAACTCTTCCCTTAATGTTTCTACTTTTATACCGGTTTCTTTGGTAAAAGAACGGAGCCTTCTTTCAAGGAAGTTTGCGCCTACTCCAAGTTATCACTCAATTTGATTCAACAGTTACAATTAAAATCATGCATCATTTCATGAAAGCACATTTAACAGACAATCTCCATTTTATGGACCAATATTCCTAAAACTATGTTACTACAAAATTTGTATTGGTGAGAATGAAATGTAGAATGCGGATGAACAATGTCCACAAAAAAAGCAAAAAACAAACAATGAAAAAAACCCCAAAGTCAAAAAAACAAGAAAAGAGAAAAATTTAAAATATGTAAACATCAAATCAAAATTTATTTGTCACAGGGTCCAATATTAACTTTTGTCAAATTTAATAATAAAATTAAAAAAATATGAAAATGGTCATTGAAAATCCTCTTAAAATGGAAATCAAATTTTAAATGTAAAAAATGTAAGTAAAATACAAAAAAATGTAAAAGTTAAAAAAAAGTAAAAGAATAATTTAAGCATCAAATGTCAAAAATGGAAATAAATGCCAAAAATGTTTAAATGTAGGAAGAAGAAAAATATTTAAACTGTAAAATGTAAGAAATACAAAATGTTAAATAAAATATGTAAAGAATGTAAAAAATATGTAATGCCATTAAATGTCAAAAACGGATATAAATGTCAAAAATGTAAAAAATGTTAAATGTAAATAAAACTAAAAAATTTTAAAAAATACGTAAAAACTGCAGCGTGTAGATTTGAAGGCGTATAGAACCCCTGATTTCTAATTAAAAAAAGATTAAAATATTTCATCCATTTAATTTTAAACATGCCGAAACCTTTTACTTTTTATTATAATTATTAGTTTATAGATAATTGACAATTTTTCTGTGCTTCTCATTGTGTTGACATTTCGCTCTGAATGTCAGAAAATGTTTATTCAATTGTACTTTTTAATTAATCAATTAATTTTCATTGAGAATTTTCTTCTTTTTTATGAAAATTATTGCATGCTTATTATCCGATTTTATTCATTTTCAAGACCTCCAACGGCTTCGGCGGAACTGGACTAAGCAAATATCATAGATAGACAAATAAACTTAGTCCTTTCGATTCGATTCAATTTCATTCGTATCATTTTGAATAAAAAGATGCTTATGAATTTATTAATGGACCCATCTCAGGTCTAAAATCGTTCCACTTTGTACACTGCAAAACTTGTGGTATAAACATTTTTGTGTACTAAAGCTACATACGGAACATATTTTGTGTTTCTTTTTGTTTTATTCTTTTAACTACGGATTGTGAGTCTTTACTCTGGACATTTCTCTTCTTACGCCTTCTCTACTTTCTACTCTTTTTTCATCATTCTTTATTTTTTCACTTGATTTTAATTGCATAATATTTAGTGTTATTAAAGATGCATTAAATACGTCAAGTGACATAAATACAGACAGCCGAAGATGCCCCAAGTTAAACGCAATCAAGAGAGAGGCTGGCATATGGTAAAGATGATAGAAATAGAAGGAAGAAACAATGAGGAGAGAGGGAGAGAGAGATAATTAAATATACATTTTGATTATGTCCCCATTTAAGTGTTTTGAACTGTTAAAAGGAAATTTTTACGCCACATAAAACTGATAATTGTCAATTCGTTACAAATTCTACATTACATTGTTTACATTTTCTAAATACTTGCAGCTAATTAATACATATTTAGAAAACAACCAGGATAATTGTTCTTTGATGAAAAATTTAATAAGCTTTAAATACCAATCAATTTGTATTTAGAACAAAACAAAAAATTTGTACTTTTAAAAATAAAAGTTTAATATTTATTGAAAAAACTGTAAAAATATAAAGGTGTTTTAAATGCAATATGAATGCTCGTTGATTACCATCCTTTCGAATTTTTGAACGCCCTTATGATTTAAGAGAAAGTACACCGCTTTTCACCATCAACAACACCAACTTGTTGCATTGTTCCATCGTCTGCGAATGCTAAGATAATGCGGCAATTGTTACTTGATTACGCCAAATCAGACGATTGACCCATGATAGAGGAAAAGTGTCTTTGCCTATTTCGTATAGCCATTGTTTCAATAACAACGTCATGCAGTTGCTTACGAGTGAGGCGTATATCAAAACCAAAGGTGTTTAGGCCGTTCCAAGGTATATTGAATGTACATTGAAGTCTGGCAGGCATTTGTGTAATAGCCTTTGCTTCACAAGACAATACAGTCCCACCAAGATCACACTGCGAAGTCATTATCCATTGCTTAGTTGCCAGTGCTTGTCCATTTTTGCTTCTGGTGTTAAGCTGGTATTGCACCAAACCCGCAATTTGAATCAATTAATTTACAAACAAATCACAGAAGCGGCTTTTCAAACTTATAAGATCGACTCTGTGTGGTAGAGACCAAGTAAACCACCAATTTTGTCAGGACCACTCGTACCCCATATATTAGGCAACGAGTAGCACAACGTTTTGCGTGGAATATTGCTGGGTACATCCCAACGTCCATTATTGGCGCACGGCTTTTTTTAACTTCACAGGTATTGATGTTTCACTGACGCGGCCTTGTCAGAATCACCAATGATTATTTTAATAGTGTTACTCCAAGCACCTTGGGCCGTAACGGTCTTCTACTAAACTTTCCTTCCCAACTGAATTAAAGGAGTTTATATTGAAATGATATTGAAGTGAAAGTTTAATGGACTATGAAGCTTAAATTAGCTAAACTTTTACCTATTTTTCACTTCTGAGCAAAGGATTGGTTGACTTTCCATCCTTCTCTTAGCTCTTTCGGCAGATACGGCTCTTTATTATAATACAAGCACTGCAAATAAAACTAAACTAAACGAAACGTCTAAATGAATATTAAGGACAATGGATGGCAAAGGACATTTTTCTGAATACTTTTGAAATAATTTATAAAAAATATTTATACGATAATATTTTTAAAAGGGGAGTTACGACGTCGTGTACATTGATTCGCGTAACATACTTACCATTTCAAGAGGAAGTTTCATTATCCTTCGCTGTCGATTTTTTCTTTGCCATTAAGTCACGCTCAGTTTATTTCATTGTTCAGACATGAAGTTACAAGAGCTCCTAACTGGACTGAATTGAACATGTAAATGAAAATTAAGGATAAAAGATAACAAATGAAGATTTCTTCTAATTTTAACGTAATAATTTAAAGAAGAGGATTAAAATATTAATATAAAAGAAGTGTGTAGTATTTAGGCCTTTATGTACATTCAAATAAAATATTTATCATATCCATTATCCTTACCCCTATTAGGCTCCTTTATTTACCCTTAACTTGGTCAGACTACCATTAAAATGCACATTAATAACCGCTAGTGATACCGAGAAGTCTCCATCTGTAAAGCATCAAATACTGATGAAATTAGAAAAAGCTTGTGCGACAATATTGGACGTTGTGATGCATCCAGCAATTTTCTTCACAAATCATGGTGCCTTATGCTGTGCAATAAATGGCACACGGCTGGTCATGAAAAATTTGCCAGTTTACTTGATGCGTACTACACAGAAGCCTACCATTATAATATTTAATATTGTGTATTTGAGGAACCGATTCTATGTTCAGTCCCTATATAAGGTTGAGATCCCCGTATTGAGCTAGCTGCAATCTCACCTTCTTATCAGAGGGAAAAATATGCAAACGCTGGAAACTCCACTATGGACTATAACCCGTCAATGTGATCATGGTGTGGTGGTACGATGCCTACTACACAAATGCATGCCATTGTCCCATGTACATTTAATATACCTTTAGATGGCCAAATCGCCCTTGGTTGTGATATATGCCTCTCCCATAAGAAACCGCGTGGTGTTGTTATTGAAACATTGAAAGTACAAAAAAGGCAACGGCACCTCTCTTCTACCTTGGCTTAATTACCTGATCTGGCGTTATCAAATAAGGTTACCATTGAATTGACATCGCATTGGCATTCCATGAAACAATTGCCTCTAGAATTGTTGATGGCGAAATGTTGTCTCTCACCTGAACCAAAGAAAAATCGTTCCAAATTCGGAGGATAAAATAGCATCCAGGCGGCTCTTGTAAATCATCATTCAATTGTTACGTATCCTTAATACTTATGCTGATTTATCCTTTTTAAAATAATTTGTAGAAATTTATTTTGTATTGTTTGTTTGTCCTTTTTTCAAAAATTTTTTTTAAAAAACTAGTTTTCAATTATCCTTTTAAAAAACTGTTTTCTTAATTATCCTTTTTAAATTTTCTTTTTAAAAAATATATTTAGAGCTTTTTTTTAGGTGTTGACTTTAGCTCAACTTAAAACGTTCTGTGATTGTCGCTTTTTTCAAAAACATTTAACTTGACAATGAAAAATTTTCTTTATTGAAAGAAAATTCTTCCTACTATGTTTTTATAAAATTGTAACTTTAGTAGAGTGGATCAATAAGTAAAGTAGCGTCTAGCTACTTACTTATCAAAAATTACGCAAGGTTGTTTGTGGTAGTTACAAGAACAACAATTTTGGAAATTTTCCATTGACTGAAAAAGCTTTCAAGGTTTTTTTTGAATATTCTAATTACAACAATAATTTAATTTACAAAAACCAAAAAAAATTAAAAAATTTTTCATTAACCGAAAATGGTTCCTGGATTTTTATGAATATTCTAATTTTTATTTACACCAACATCAATTGAAAAGTTTTCCATTGCTTTATGATATTTTTAACATAAAGAAACCTTTTTTTTTATTGGGCGAAACGAATGAAGGGCCTCGACCAATATAATAGAATTCTTGCCTTAAGGTTTCTACCTTTTTACCTGTTGCTTTACCCAAAGAAGGGAGCGTTCTCTTAAGAAAATTTGTGCCTACTCCAAATTCTTATCAATCTCATTTGGATTCAACACATTTCAGTTCAAAATCATGCATCATTTTAATGTAAACACTTTTAATAGATAATCTCCATTTTATGGACCAATATACTTGAAACAATATTAATGCAATTCTGGTAAAAAAATATTCTTTAACATTCCATTTATTCTCTTTAAAGTAATAAATTTTCTGCCAAATTGTTTGCAACATTAAAATCGAATTTGAAGCAATGTATTTAGAGAAATTTTTTAAGTACATTTCAATTCTTGACATGTTACTCATCTTACAAATTAATTTCAACTTTCGAAATGTATTTAAGCAAACAGATAATAATTAAAAAAATTTTTATAAAAATTGACCGAAGGAATAAATGAACAACAAAAAAAAATTGCGCACAAAGAATTTTACGCTTACAATTTACAAGATACTTTTCATTTTACATGAAAACTTTATTGAAATTCGTTAACAATAGTCTGAAATTTATAGCGGGTTTTGAAATCTATAAATTTCATCCTTTTTTTGAAACAAATTTTTTTGTATTAAATCTTTTCAATTTTTTTTAAATTTTTATTTAGAATTTTCACATCTAGCAAAAAGAAGCAACAAATATTGTTGTATTTGGAGTAAAAGGAAACCAAAAAAAAAAAAAATTGATGTGAGAAACTTTCCCCAATAATATGAAAATTAATTTAAAGTGAAGACGGACGTATCAACTTTATGTAAATTTTTCTGTGTATTCGTTTCCCTTTTTTTTGTCCTTTTTTTCTTTACATTTTTGTTTAACTGTTAAATTGTGTGGCAATTCACGCGAGTTTTTAAGTTGCTTATAAAAATATAATTTATATGTATGATGCATGATATTGGATGCTGGTAAAGAGCTTAACGGTTTCTTCCCATTAAAATGTGCAAAAAAATGTGCGTGTAAGAAAAAAAAAAAATCATAAAAATAAATCGAGGCAACAAAAATGTTAAATGTAAAAAACAACGAAAAAAATTAACTAAAAATCAAAACCCTTTTTCTGATAAATTTCCAAATGTCTACTATAGCACTCTCTATCTCTCTATCTCCCTTTCTCTTACACACTTTCTCTCGATTTTATTATGCTTGTGGCATGTTCTCATATGCTTCTTATGACAGTTCCGTCTGTCTAACTAAATTTGAAACTGGAACTGAAACTGAAACTAAAACTGAAGCTGCAACTGACACAGAGACTGAAACTGAAATTGAAACTAAGACTGTGAACATTACGATTAATCGTTTTAATATCCTACACCATTTGTGGATAAAGACTGGTATTGTAAGTTTGTTTTGATGTCTGTTTTGGATGGATCAATATGAATTCTTTTTTTTAATTCGTTTAAAGTAAGGCCTAACCATTTATCTGTCTGTCGTTCTATTCATCTGTCAATGTAAACTTCTTAACATAGTAAAGAGCACAATTCTAGAGTTATTTGAATGAAATTTGGTATGTAAGTCTATCTTGACGTAAAGATGTCCGAGAATAATTATGGATAAAATAAGACGTCCAAGCGCCCCATTAAAACGACTTTAGTTTTTTTTTTTTTGTTGATTATGTGGCAAAGCCTAATTTGGGATAATTTTTAAGAAGAGTGGATACATAAGTCATATTTCTGGATACATTGAAAGTTTGGACCAAATCGAACCAAATTGAACCAAATCTCAAACCTTTGCTCCTTGTTTATTAAAAAAAAGATCATATTTTTCACTTTCTAAAATTTCAAATCCCTTTTTAAGATTTTTAATGAAATTAGTTAAAGTGGTGTAGGATATTTAAAAGTCAGCCACCGCCGAATACTTTTGTTTAATATTCTTAACACTTTTTCTTATTTTGTTACATTTTTTTAATTTTTTATGTTTTTGTTTTCTGAGTTCGTTTATTTTTTTTTTTTTTTTTGATATTTTTGCTTTAACCTTTGACTAATTGCGTGCTCTGTGTACCCTACATTTCATATATATATATATATATATATATATATACATGCATGCAATATATGCATGATAATTTGTATGTGTTCAAATAAGTTTTTACATATAATGATTAATATTTTTCGCATTTCTTCTCATTTTTCATACAATTAGTTGCTCCTTTTTTTCATTTTTCATATCCTTGTTTTTGTTCTTTTTCTTTGTTTCTTTTGTTTTAATTATTTATTTAGATTTTTGGTTAAAACCACCATTAGCATAAATATTTGCCATATATAAAATTATTAACAATAAATGTAACCATAAATGTAACTATTTGCTCATTAACTATTTTCAAAAAAGTTTAGCTTAGTATTTTGAAGCAAACCTTTTCGTAGAAATGGCAAAAAACTATAAGTTTTGATCATATTGAATTTATCGAAATTCTAAGGCAACTGTTTAAAAACTTTGATAGCTAAAAATCATCAGTTTTAATGCCTGCCCTGGCACATACAAATATCATGTATAGGGTTATAAAGCGGGGCCTTGAGCTGGAAATTTAAACGAAAAGTTTTTAAAAAGTCAAAGCCAAGATCATCATTATTTCAATAAAAAGCCCCCAGAAATTTCAGATTAGTCTCTCATTTAGTTTATGATAAAATTTTTTGAAATGTACGTTTTATGATCTACGGCCGATAGGGCATCTAAAACATCTATTGAATGTCGAATTGTCTGATGTTTCAAATAAAAAATATTCAACTTAAATTTGACATTAAAATTCTTGTAAACGAGATCTGGTTTCATTTGATGGTCAACTTACACAAATTTAGGAATATCCTTATCACTTCCAAATTTAATAAAAACCTTACAATACAACAATAATAAACATAATCTGAGATATATTTTAAAACCAAAATTTTATGTAAAAAAAAAAGAGTGGGTTTAAAATGTGGCGGGTATTTTTGAAAAAAAATTACTACCAGCCGTTAAGAAAATTTCATATTTGTTACTTTTCATTTATTTATTTATTTTTGTTTTGTTTGCTTTTACATTTTTTTTAATTTAGTTTAATTTTTTTTTGTTTAATTTTTTTTTTTTTGTTTTGTTTGGAAGGGAAGCACTGTTACTAATTGTAAAATACGAGTATTTTTGCTGACCGGTTAAGCTAAAGCTAAATATATGACTTATTAGTGACTGTTTTACCTTTCCAAATGTTTAATTAATGGAGATTTATGTGATTTATTTTGTATGAGCAGTAAGAAAGTTTATTATTATAAATTATTGCCCCTTTTAATGCATATTTATGTAATTAAGGAATTTGATAATTAAATAAGCATATTTCAAAGGAAATACCAAACAAAACAGAAAGAGATTGAAGAAGTATGAGATAGATAGACAGAGAGATAGAGAGAGATAGAGAGAGAGATAGAGAAGGAGAGAGAGAGAGATAGAGAGAGAGATAGAGATAAATGGAAAAGTAAAAGTTAAGTGACGGCTTAAAAGTGATGATGAATTGAGATGGCATTTGTGGCCTCATCTCAACATGCCGCTTCAAGAATTCAAACCTACATTTATTTCGTTTCCTTTTCTTCTCTTTTTTTTTGTTTTTTTGCTTCTTAATATTTTTTTTTAGGGCGGATATTTTATGCGTTACCAGCAACAACACAGAAAAACCATGAAAATCAAAAAAAAAGGCGAAAATTACAAATATTTTGCCAATACTTTCAATTGCATTAATATTTTAATATAAAATTTTGGAGAAATATTTCATTCTTTATGCCATAAAATATGGTCATCAATAATTTGTAAAATGAATCACACCTTTTATTTTTTTTTTTTTTTTTGTAAAATTATTCATAATTTAATTTAAGGCATTATTTAACATTTCAGATGAAAAGGGTTTCTCACTTTGGTCCGTTACATTCATTCAAAAATTTGTTATACAAATTAATTTGCATTAAAAACTGATAATAAATGAAAATCAAATTTAAAAGTGTTTTGTTTTAATTTCATAAAAGAAATTTCAATAATCCAAATGCTTCTTTTAAGACTTCTCGAAAACGAAGTCACTTTAAATTGTCATATTAACAATTTAACATTTTATGGCCTAACTTTTGATTTGAGATTCCATTTTCATGCTAAGGTCATATAAAAATATAAAAGTGTATTCAATAAATATAAATGCTAAATCATTATACTCTAAATTATATATAAAATATTATTACTTTCTGTGGTTATATGTAACACTTTCAAATAGTTGAGTTAGAGTCATGACCTTTAATTCAAATTCATCTATTAATTTTTGCTCCGCTTGTTGTCGACAATTTTGATATCGTTGTATGAAAAGAAAAATTTCCCATTTGAAATATTTTTCAATGAAAATCTGTACATAATAATTGGAGACTACTACTAAGAGTTTCCAGTAGCATCAGCTTAACTGGAGTTGGGCTAAAATTGTATGAATATTATAGAGGCATCCATGAGATTCGCAAGATCGTATCAAAAAGTTGATTTCGTGCTACGTGAGTTGACTGTAACGCCTACATAAAGTGCATTGTTGAGAGGACTTCTATTTCCCTAACAAATTAATAGCTGGCTAGACCAACTGCTATAAACATGACCCAAGAATTTTAGAAAGACTCCAATTTTCTATCAAATATAAGCCTTGTATATATGGAGCCATACAAGCTTTAAGTTAGGAGCTAGTAGTAACAGATAACTACCAACCTTCGAGCGAAATCGTGTGTTAAAGGTTCCAAGGTCTAATTTTACTTAGCACGTAAAACCCGGGCCACGGTTTTATGCTTAGTTACCATGTCATTTAATAAATAAATATACAAAATTTGTTCCAAATCGAACAATTTTTTGAAGGCCCTTCCATATAACGAACTATTCCAAACTATTTTCATACTTTCATGACTTGCAAAACATTTTATTCCCGCCTTAATCACTTTAAGTAAAATTTTGTAAGATATTTAAGAATTGATCACAACCAATCATTTTTATGTGGCTTTATTTTTTAAAATTGTTATGACTTTCTTATTTATAAAACACATTTATATTTATAATTATATTTTAATATGAATTATTTTTTGCTTTAATCGATCTCTTGAGTTTCGTACATCAAAAAAATCTGACTTAAGCGGATTTGAAAACAATAACTGTGTAAACTTTATGATTTCTTGAAAGTTTGCCTTACTCATATGAAATATTTGCGTTTTAGTAAAAAAAAAACATAAATAAAGAAGCAAAAAAGAAATGAAAATCTTAGCTTAATACTTATTCTCATTCGTTACTTATAACTATAAAATTTACACGAAATGCTAAATTCATCTGAAAATTCTAACTAAATTGGCTAACAATTCTAGCAATTCTTATTACGGATATTTCTATATCAAGTGAAATTATTAAGTAAAATTCATGCATAGATAGAATCTTCATGCAGAAAAAGTGTAAAATTTGGAGAAATGAAAACTACAGTCAATTCGTTTTCAACGACCTAAATGATAGTTTTTTTCCTGCTTTTCTTATATTTCTGATTTCATGTTTCTTCTTTTTCTTTGTATTTTTATTTTTTTTTTGTTTGTACATTGGTAGCACTAGCCATCACAATAATTATTAATGTTAATTAGTCTCTTGTTAATAATCAGAATCAAATTAACCAGTTGCATAATTTTGTTACATATTGCCAGCACATTTCACATTTAACATTTCACAATTCATGTGCAACTAATTGCAATGAATTGTTCAAGTGCAAGTTGTACAAAAATTGCAACAACAAAAAAAAAACAGAAAATTAACTAAACTGAAAAAAATTGGAAAAAAAATTCAATTCAGAAAACTAAACTAATAGAAAACAACAAGTGAACAATATTTAGCTAAAAATATATTCGGAATACCCACCAATTTAAACCTATAAAGACGGCAAACAATCAAATGGAGATATCGCTTTTGAGTAATAATCAAACAAGTATATACATTACGGATGATCGTAAACGACTTTTAAATACTCTACAGTATACTTTTACAAAAGAGTAGCATGACTTGCAAGTTTTTCCAAAAATAAGGGTTGTATGGAGCACGCAGCCGTCTGATCTTATCCAAAATTATTTCCGAACGTCTTTGGGTCAAGATGGGCTTACGCAACAAATTTCATTTATGTAGCTCTAAAATTGGGCCCTGAGTTTTGTTAAGAAATATACATGTACAGGCAGACGAGTAGAAAACTGACGGTTGAAGAGCTAGACAGGTTTAAATCGATTCAATGGGTGATTTTGAATTGATCGGTATAAGAAAAGGTATGATCTATCTTTAACTTCTTTTGGGTAGTAAAAGCCCATAATATCCAATATAAAAATTCAAAAGGAAACCAATGAAATGTATACAAATTGAATAATCCTTCATGGACTTGAATGGACCTAAACATTATCTATTACTTTTAAGAGCTTAAAAGTTTTAAAACATGTTTAAACAAATATTTGTATCGTATCGATGGCATCGTAAATGTTATATTTACATAGAAATACTTAATAGTTAATGTTGGATTGTGGGCGTGTTTTTCGATCTATAAGAATCAGTCTTTATATGAGTAAAGTATCTATTATAAGAAAATATCTGCATAATTGAAATAAATTTTCAATTTTCTTCTATAAAATGTTACATATGTTGAAACAATTTGAGTATAACATGAAAAGTTTTTGATGATGGCATATAAAAATGAATATAAAGCAGACAAATAATTGTAGGAACAACATTAAAGCGATAAATAATAAGAATGTAAAGGAGAGTGTGAAAGTTACAATTAATACTAAAGCCCAACACTATTTATTAAATACCAAATAACTAACCAACTAAGTAACCAACAACGTAACCAACAACGTAACCAACAACATAACTAACCAACCAGCGTAAAAAGTTTATTGACATGATAGTTTTCTTTTCCATATTTTTTTCTTTTCATTCACATGAAAATGAATGATACACAAAGTCCGAGGATCTTGCAAAGCAACAGCAAGAACCACAGTAACTGTAACAGTAACAGTCAATCTAGTTACACATCTAGATTTAAATGCCTTAAACATTCACATATTTTTTTTTTTTATACAAAAAAAATTTGAGATAGTCTTTAAACTTTATTATAACGATCGATTCAGAATCTCTTTATGAATTAAAAATATGATTTAAATATGTCTTACCGTTTATTTCTGCGTCAATCTGTCTGTCTCTTATCAAGCTATAAATGGCCTATTTTTAAGTTATTTTAAGGAAATTTTGTACTCCGCTAGCTATTAGACTAAACACAAACACTATTAAAAATGGTTAGAATTGGACTTTTTTTTAAATCAGGTAACATATAAAGGCATTCTCAAAATGAACCCGTTTTATGGACAAAAGTTCAAAATTGAACTTTTCTTGTCATTTAACATAAGAAACATCTAGGCCAAGTTTGGACCATATCGATCTATTTTTTGAATCACCATCCATACAACAAACATTTCAAATGATTTCATCTTAAATTATAATTGACTTTTTTTATGCACATTCCACAAAATAATGCAGAGTATTTAAAAATGTACCATGACCGTTTAAAATTTTTTTTATAAGTGATGTTTTTATATAAATGCTTACTATAGGAAAAAAGGAAAATGTTAAGAGAAAAATAGAGAAAAAAAGAAAAATCCAAATTAAACAAGTCGACCAAGTCGAACAAGTCGAACAAGTCAAAATTATAGTTTATAAAAGATGGATGAATTTAAAAGATAGAGAAATAAGGAAGAAATAAGTTTAAAAATGTATCAAAATTGTGCCCTACAAATATTTATGTGAAAGATTTAAATATATTTAACGCCTGCCACATTTACTTACCTTACCTTTTACACATTTTCATGATCAATAATAATAATAAATAGCTAAAGATATTTTTGAATCATGTTAATACATTACATTTACATTACAACTTACTGATGAGATGAATATAAACGTTTATCAAGTAAATTATATAACTAAACAATAACTAACCAACTAACTAAATAATCAACCAACCAACCAACCAACCAACCAACCAACCAGCTAGTAGGCTAAACAATCAAGCATTCAGGCAAACAACAAGTAACTAAACATCGAAGTCAATGAATTAACTGACTCTACAAAATTTTTACCTAATATTTATCTTTTTATATATAAATATTAGTTGTCAGAATTTTTTATACCATACGCGTACAATTAATAGATAATGTTAGCAGAGAGAGGAAATGAAAAAGTAGAAAAATAGTTATAAAAGTCGATGTGAAAGTGGTCATGGCAATGGCAATGGCAATGCCAATTGAAATGGTATAGAAGTAAACAATCATAAATGAAATTGAAGTTGAAAATTGTTGTTAAAATTGAAATAAGAAAAACCAAGAGCAGAAACTGAAGCAGAAGCAGAAGCAGAAGCTGAAACAGAAGATTAAGAGAATTAATGTGAAAAAAAAGCAACAAGTAAAAACACGGGAAGTAATGAACGCATTTTTTCACACATGCTAACTTTGGGTGTTACATTAATTAACCATGGCATTCGATGCTAGTTTATTACCATGACTATTATTATTATTATTATTATTATTATTATTGTTATTATTATTATTGTAATACAAATTATATTAATAAAGAAAATTGAAATCTCTACTTTTTGTTCATGCTACTGTTGCCTTTGAACAATTCTCTTCTTACATCTCTTCAATAATGTAGAAAAAGAATAAACAAAATCTAAGAAAAAGGTCTTGAATTTTCTTCTTCCCTTTTTAATCGTTTGGTCTCATTTGCTTATTTCGCATTTTCAATAGAAATTAAAACTTCTTGAAAAAAAAGTTTTCGCATTTTCGCTCAGGACAATATTTACCAAAATAGTGAATTGAACTACAATAGAACTTTATTAAAAATCAGTAAAAAATCTTACAATCGATTAGAGCTGATTTTTAAATACCCTATACCAGTTTGCTTAATATTTCAAAAAAAAAAAAAAATAATTAAAATAAATTACAAAAGTTAAGTTCAAAAAAAAAAGTGTACTTTTTAAATGATTTAAAAAATTTCTTATATGAGAGAGGGTTCAAAAAAAAATACACCAATCTGAACCCTATTTGTTACACATATTTTTTAGGTCAAATCTTAAGATAATGTCAATTTTTGTTAAAATATTTCCTTAAACGTCGCTTTTTCTCCATAAAAAGATCTTTTATGCTAGAAAAATTCAAGAAGTTATCACAAAAGTACTTCAAATCGAAGCATTTTCATTAAGATTTGTTTCAAAGTTAAAACTTAGGCAGACATTAGTGTAAGGGACATATAGACCAGACAGACCGATAGACCAGACAGACAGATAGACAAACGAATTAAAAAATTTAAGAACGCTTTAAAAAATGTTTCAAAATCAATCAATGTAACAAAAAAAGATGGACCTGTCTCAAGACCTTCTAGGTGTTATAAACATTTGCATAAATTTCTAGTATCTCTATACCACAAATGGTGCAATTAAAACCCAAGGAAACCAGTAAAAGACGAAAGGACAATAAAAAATTAAAAAATTAAAAATTGGAAAAAAAAATCAGGAAGAGAGAACATGAAAAATAGAAAATAGAAAATAGAAAATAGAAAATAGAAAATGATGTTAGTTAGCAGGTTGCGTATGTATGTGTGTGTTTTATGTTTGTGAAGAGGCATCACATCACTTTTTCCTATACAGAGCATTATAGAATTGTAGCTTCTTGATGTGGCCATCAAATGTTGCTGTTTAGTTATGCTTATTTTTTACGCATGTAAAAAAATACTTGTACCACAAAATTTTTTATACATATATTATATTCAAATGTGTACAAGCACATACACACACACATACACATACACATACACATACACATACACATACACATACAACCAAACATATACCAAGTTACATTTTGCCTACAATACGATCAATATATCATGACGTCTATAACTCCTGAAGGCAATTTCTTTTATCTTTTCTACTTTTTTTTTTTATATGGCTGTTTCTGTTGTTGCTGTTAATGTTGCTGTTACCTTTTTTTCAAGTCTATTTTTTGTTGTCATTGCTATTGCTATTGCTATTTATTGTTATTATTTTGTTATTGTTGTTATTGTTGTTGTTATTATTATTCTATGTTTAACAATAAATTATTTTTCACACAAACTGATAGTCAAAGCAATATTGATGGCGTCTGTTACAATTTGATCGTGTTAAGATTATCCACAACTATTATTATCAATTTTTAAAGATGGTATACGATTATCGTTTAACCGTATACAACACACATACATAACAGAATATTTTTTCTCTCTTAGTTGTTTAGTTGTTTGTATGTGCCAGCTAATAAGTCTTTTCTTTATATCCCAATTTTTCTTTTCTCTTTAGACTTTACATAATTTGTGCTTTATATAAAATAGTATAATTTTGTTTTATTGTATGTAAAACTCTAAAATGGCTTGAAATGGCCTAAATTTTTCTAAAATAACTCGAAATCACTCTATAAATCGATTTAAGTTGATTTACTCCTCAAATCGTTTATATATAAATTTTTGTTTCCTTACGTCTGTCTTCAACTTACAATCAACTATACCACAAAGATTTTGTTAACATAATCGCAATTTCTAAAATATCCGGAGAAATATTGTTACACATCACCAGGCTTTTATAACCACTTCTACGAGAAATGCCATTTGGAACTTTCCTCGCTTGTAGTTCATTTTCGTGACATTTTTTTAATGCATTAAAAATTCTATAATAAACAAAAAAAAATTGAATTTTTACTTTAAACTATTTGGCCTTTGTCCTTTCGCTCTAACGATTCCTGCAAAATATTCTCTTGACCTTGAAAATTGAAAAAAAAAAAAACTAGAAATTCTGATCTTCTCAAGTCTCTCTCAAGAGTTCCAGCTCTCTGTATCTGCTTATTATTAGAAATTAACTAAAAAAGAAAAGTGAAAAATATTTACAGTTACTTTAGAGATGACCATTTGATCCAGTTATAGATTTTGCAATTTTCACTGAACTGATATATAAAAATTTTCTAAATTCTTATTTATTTGCTTTTATTTTTTATTTCTTTTATGATTTCTCCAATCAATTTATGCGTCTTAACTCAAGCGACATATATTTTCGTTTCTTTTTCTATTAATTTATAGCGAGTAACGAATAAATTAACGTGCCGATGCATTTCAGTTAAAATAAAACATATAAATCAGTTACTGTAAATAGAAGAAGAAGAGAAGAAGAAGAAGAAGAAGAATATAATGTAAAAATTTTAGTAGGATAGTAAATATTCAGATTAATAAATAGAAAACTAAAAATAAATAAAACTATTAAGAATTTTATAAATGATTGAAGCAGACACCACAAAACCTTAAATTATTTTACTGAAGCAAATTTATAAGCTAAGCAAAATGAATTACATTTTCGATTCATATAGAAATTTCATTGTATGAAAGAAGGTTCAAGAAATGCCGAGATCTAATGACTTTTTGCCCATCAAAATCAAAAAGACTCAAAAAAAAAAAAAAGAAAGAAGAAAATATAAAGAACTTTCAATATTCGCTTGATTTGAAAAGTACGTTAAATGAGTGCAGGTTCAAAATATGGAACGATTTGGATCAACCATGTATTACACATCACAAAATGTAAGGCAAGGGTAATTTACTCTAACCTATGGTCAAAATTCTAACTTTTTTCATATGAGTTGCTTTTTGAAAAAATTCATAAAAATGGAAGGATCTAAAAAAAATTTGGTAGTTATGGTTTTTTATGGCTTAGTTTTGTTAAAATATATACTTTTTTCCACAAAACGACTTTTCTCGAAATAGGCTTTATATAGAGCATGATCTATAGGTTTAGTTTATGAGCCCAAGCCCTTTAATGTAACCAAATTTTATTAAAATATCTCAAAGATTGCGACCTCTAGCTTAATAATAGATGGACAGACAGACAAATGCACTTAAATAGATTCAGAAGAGCAATCTATTACCATTTGGACTTATTCTGCAATGTTACAAATATTAGGTCAACTATTTAATGCCCTGTACCGCAAATAGTGTAGGGTATAACAACAATAAATAAAAACGAGAAAAACAACGAAAACTGCTAATACTGAGTGGCACAAAGCTGTCAGTGTATATGTGATATATATTGATAGAGATGGCAAAGAGGAAGCATTAAAGCTGAAAAAATGCTCTATTGTAAAGGATAATAATCATAAAAAAAAAGTTCATATGACAAGTAAGTGGTTTATTCTATAGAAACTATTTAATATACATTAAGAAATTGTTGTTATTACTATTTTATTTGTCTTTTTTTGTTTTTTTTGTTTTTTTGTTTTGTTTTGCTTTTACACCGTATAAGCCTCATTATTGAACAATAACATCATAAATAAACAGCTTAAATCCATTAATAATGTAGATAAAAATTGTATATGATTCATAAATATCAGACTTGCCTTAGAAACTAACAAGAAGTATAAATTCCATAAAAACAATATTTAATGGAAATAATTATATAAAAATGGACCTTGTATTAATACCCTACAACTGATGCATCTTTCAATAAACTTTTCAAACGCACCAATATCGGATTAACATAATGGACTTGATGTACTTGATCTAATATTACTTTAATACCGTTAAATGGAAATGCTAATTTGAAACTAAAAGCTAAAAGGGAATCGAAAGTTTTGTAAAAAAAAAATTTAATTTTAAAGGAATTTTCTTTTTAAAAACACTTTAACTTTTCATAATTGAATGAGCCAGAAAATTTTGAAAAATTAAGCTAAATTTTTCCTTAAATTCATCTAAAATTCTCTTAAAATTTCTTTTGAAATTTCTCTAAAATGTACCTAAAAATTGCCTAAAAATTCTCTAAAATTTCCCATTGAATTTTCTTAAAATTTTCCTTAAAATTTTTACTAAATATTCCTTAAAACTTCCTTAAAATTTCCCTAAAATTTCCTTAAAATTTCCCTAAAAATTCCCCAAAATTTCTCTAAAATTTCCTTAAAATTTCCGTAAAATTATGCTAAAATTTCCCTAAAACTTCCTTAAATTTTCCCTAAAATTTCCCCAAAATTTTTTGAAAGTTTCCACAAAATTTCCCTAAAAATTCCCCAAAATTTCCCTTAAAATTTCCCTTAAAATTTCCCTAAAATTATGCTAAAATTTTGTTTACTTTGATTGAATGAAATTTTTTAAATATATTTTCATAGAATATAAAATGGTAATTTTTTTTTATTAGTTTTTCTTGTATTTTGATTTGAAATCGTTTCAAATAAAATATTTAATCCTTATTGTTAAGGCTTTTAATAAATAAATGCAATCTCGCATTTTTCATTTTATTATTTATTCATTTTTTTACAATTTTTTTTTTGTTGCACTCTCTCTCATTTTTTTTTTTTTAATTTGTTTATGTCGCTTCTGTCTCTCAATCAAAAATATAATTATCAAATGAATTGGATTTCCGTGGGTACAAACGGAATATGTCAAATATTGACAATAAAGTGAAAATATTTATTAACATTAATACCTTAACAAAAGCACAGTACAATTTTCAATAGAATATTCAAAATATCACAAGTCACAAAAAAACAACAACAACAAAAAGAATATTTAATATTAAATACAAAAATCAAACCATCAAAAACTTCATGGATATTTTATTATCTTATATCTAAGAGATTAATATTTTTATTGTTGTAATTGAATGTAAATAAGTTAAACATTTTGTTAGATAGTAGTATGACGTTTTAGTTACCATACATGACTTTTAAATACCCTACACCAAAGTCAAGTAAGGTAAAGTAATACAATTTGAAAGAGCTCGTCAAAAAAAAAAAACCAGAGGAGGCTACAAAATATTTGGCATTATTAAAAATATACGATAAATGCAAAGTACGAAGGACAGAAAGGATTTTACTAGATATTATCGATAAATGGATATTTTTCAGGCAGACACTGCAACCGCTTGAATGAGAAGTTATCGTACAAAATAATGTCACGCCTACTTGAAAAACTCTCTTACTGTTTAAGTTTTCAACGTACAAATGAAAATCTATAAATTTTTGCTAAAAAAAACAAATATGTTCTCAGTATGCGTTATACTGTGGGCGTGTCCTTTAACCTATTTGGCTCATTTTCCATATCAACTGGTATAAAAGACTATTCAATATTCGTCCCAAATTTGAGCTGGATATCTCAATTATTGTCATCAGGAAAATGTTTACCACACAACGGGCAGATGAACAAATGGACAGACGGAGAGACATAACTAAATCGTCTTAGATTTTTATTGCTGAACAAGAATCTAAATACTTTGTACAGAGGAGAGTTCAACTTTAATTTTTAAGCCTTACAAACATAATGATATGGTGAGTATACCCTCAACCTCTGGGTCTGGGTGGGTGTAAAAACTGTAAGTACTCTAGAATATCTCCAGTATAACTTTTTATATATGAATGTAACATTATTTGAGTAAATAATGTAAATGCAAAAGAGAAAGAAGGAGCAAAAAAGTTTTTGTGTTGTAATTTCTGTTGCCATTATCCTTCTTTCGTTGTTCATAATGTTACACATATTGTGTTCGTATAAAATGATTATTATTTTTGTTTGAATTTTCTTCCTTTTTCAATGACACTCTATATAAATTTTTTGGTAAGAAATTCCTCCAAATTTATGTAACAATTAAAAATAAACAACTGTAAGAATTGTAAGAAGTGTAAAAATCATAAGAACCGTAAAAACCATAAGAATCGTAACAACCATAAGAACCGTAAAAATTGTAAAAACCGTAAAAATCGTAAAAACGTAAGAACCGTAAGAATCGTAAAAATCATAAGAATCATGAAAACTCCAAGAACCAACTACTTCTATATAGAAAATATGCTGGAAATGATAAATTTATGGCAATTTTTCTATCAGAGCAAGTTCTTTTCATTTATTACAAACCAAAACTTTGTGTAAGGTATTTAATGGTCGGTCCACATTAAATCTAACATTTTTCAATTGTTTCTATTACTGTTAAATACATATGAATTCTCAAGTGTTTAAAACCAACTGACTGACCAGAATACTGATGAGTTTCATTTTGAAAAGTGTAGTAAGTAAAATATAAGATAAACGTATTGCAATATATGGGTTATAAATTGAAAGCGGGATGGGAAAAATGTGAAAGCTGGGCATTCTTATCTATATAATATATATATATAGATGTGTGTATGTATTTAAGAAATTTAATATAAAAAGCAGAAAAAGTTGTCTACATATTTTGAGATACATGAAAAATAAAGTCCAATATGTTAACTTATCCTTACTACAACAACAACTGACAAAACATTTATAGCATTTTCATAATCATCATGACTTTAAGCGTGGTAATTGTTTGAACGAATCCTTTAAAATAAGAAATTTAGTAGATGCCTTCATTTAATTATGATTTTTCATTTTTTTTAAAAGAAATTTTTTATGTAAATTTCCGGCTGGCATGAAATGTCTTGGACAATGTAGCTCGAAATCAGAATTTCAAATGTTATGATTTTGAGATAGATATTGTAGATCAACAGTCTCCCTGCTTAGAAAAATTTCAGCTTTCCATTTTCGGCAGTTTTCAAAGGATGAGCACAAAATTGCTTAAAAAAATGAGATGTTCTCACTTTAGATTGCACTGTGAACGTGTTCTTTAACCGATTTGATCCATTTTCTTCATACAAAAACTTTCAATGAATCTGCCAAATTTGAGTTCAATATCTCAAAGTTTACTGCCAGAAAAATGTTTACAACAGACAGCTACACAGATAGACAAATGGATAGACGGACAGATGGAAGGACGGAGCGACAGATCTAAATCGATTCAGAATTTAATGCTGATCGAGAATATATATATATATATATATATATATATATAGGTACTTTATAAAGTCTCTAGGCGTTAAAAATCGAATGACAAAGTGAATATACCCTTAATTTTTGGGTGATGGAAATAAAAATTATTATTAATAAAAAGAACAATCATAACCAGTGCTAACATATTTTCATAATTTGATATTTTCATAATGATACCACAACAGCTGCTTTTTATTCTATAACAACAATAATAATAATAATAATAACAACAATAATAACAACAAATTTGTCCATTATTCTAACAAGGCAATCATTAAACTCGAAGTAGAGTTAATCATAGATATATTATCGCATTAGAATTGTTTTCCTTTTCCATTGTTATTATTTTACCATTTTAGTTATTAAAATTCACTTTCATAATCCTTTCCATTATTCTAACGAATCCTATTATTTAATTATGAAAAATTACTTTTTCAACAATTTTTGTCATTTTATTTTATCAGCTACACAAAATTATTAAAATGATCTAAACAATATTTTTTTTATACCCTACACCATTTGTAGGGTACAAGTTCTTATAAATTGATGCAGATGTTTTTAACAGAAATAGATCTACTTTTTATTAGTCCGATCGAATCCGAATCTCTATTTAAGTCAATTTAATTATATTCAGTATGTCTGTCTGTCTCCATGGTTGTTTCTTAAGCTACAAGCTGCAATTTTTGAGATACTTGAATGAAATTTAGTGAGTCGAGGAGTTTTGGTTCAGTTAAGGATAGAATTAGACCATTTATACGGTAACTTCCCATATAAAGATTTTCTTAAAAAAAATTCATGATTTAATAAAATCTCACGATTATAAATGTATTTTAACAAAAATTAATATATTTGCAATATTTTAACATAAAGAACGCGTGTTCCAAATTTAGTTCAGATCGGTCCATTTTTATAATCACTTCTTATATAAAGCTTCCTTCGACAAAAATATCATTATTTAGACAAAATTTACAATTTTACATATATTTTAAGGAAAATTGGCATATTACAAAAACGTAGAACAAATTTCGCATAGATACGACCATGTTTTGAAAGCCCTTCCATATAAGGTACTTTTGATATAATTCAAAAATTGCAATTTTTTATTTCGATGACTTGTCTTCTTATTAGATTTTTAAGTCACATTAAGCAAAATGGTATATGGTATTTATAAGTCACCTACGATTGACTATAAAGTTTTTATTCATTTTCGTCATGGAAAAAAGAATTCAGTATTTGCTTATTCTAATAAATTAATGCAGTCGTGTATTTTCCAATAGATTTCTTAAAAGCGATTATAAATTTTTTCTAAAAAAGTGTGTCCTTAATGAAGATAAATGACTGTTTTTTTTTTTTGTTATTTATACACACATTATATTTATTTTAAAGTATAAACTTTTATGCAGCATTGCTTGTAAAAATTTAAAATTATGTTGCCTTTTGAAATGTGTTATTTATTGCAACCTCAAATTCGACAGCTAAACAAAAACATTTAAAAGCATTAGACCACCGGGACTAAAAAGCGAAGATTCCTCAAGTTAATAATTTTTAACAAATAAGAAGGTTATAGTCGCTAAAATACCGACCCTTAAATACCCTACGTCAGTTTATTCCAAAAAATAACTTATAAATTGTAAAATGGGATTGTAGATACGGGATGATTGGAAATTCAGGAAAATTATTACGTAAAATTATTACGTATGAACGTTATGGATCAAATGGGAAATACTTAGTGAATTTATTAAAAAAACCCATGGGTGATGATCTCCACTTTAAAAAAGTCACAACTTTACATTGATTAAAAAGTTCATTCTAAATCAATCGGTATAATAAAAACCGCCTATCTCAACACTTTTTTGGGTATTACAAACACTAAAAGTGGTGCAAAGCATAATTACAATATGCCAAAAAACCTAGCAAGCATTTTCTGTCAATGGAAAATTTCCAAAATTGTTATAAGTAGCTATACGCTACTTTATTTACTGATCCACTCTACTAAAGTTACAATTTTTATAAAAACATAGTAGGAAGAATTTTCTTTCAATAAAGAAAATTTTTCATTGTCAAGTTAACATGTTTTTGAAAAAAGCGACAAATCACCAGAACGTTTTAATTTGAACTAAAGTCAACACCTAAAAAAAGCTCTAAATATATTTTTTAAAAAGAAAGTTTAAAAAGGATAATTAAGAAAACAGTTTTTTAAAAGGATAATTGAAAACTAGTTTTTTAAAAAAAATTTTTGAAACAAAGGACAAACAAACAAATACAAAATAAATTTCTACAAATTATTTTAAAAAGGATAAATCAGCATAAGTATTAAGGATACGTAACAATTTAATGGTAATTTACAAGAGCCGCCTGGATGCTACTTTTATACTCCGAATTTGGAACGATTTTTCTTTGGTTCAGGTGAGAGACAACATTTCACCATCAACAATTCTAGAGGCAATTGTTTCATGGAATGCCAATGCGATGCCAATTCAAGGTAACCTTATTTGATAACGCCAGATCAGGTAATTAAGCCAAGGTAGAAGAGAGGTGCCGTTGCCTTTTTTGTACTTTCAATGTTTCAATAACAACACCACGCGGTATCTTATGGGAGAGGCATATATCACAACCAAGGGCGATTTGGCCATCTAAAGGGATATAAATGTACATGGGACAATGGCATGCATTTGTGTAGTAGGCATTGCTTCATAAGGCTCGCACCATCACCATTATCACATTGACGGGTTTATAGTCCATAGTGGAGTTCCAGCGTTTGCCATTTTGTCCCTCTGATAAGAAGGTGATTGCACTAGCTCAATACGGGGATTCAACCTTATAAAAGGACTAAACATAGAATCGGCTCTTCAAATACATAATATTGAATATTATATATGGTAGCCTTCTGTGTAGTACGCATAAAGTAAACTGGCAAATTTTTCATGACCAGCCGTGTCCCATTTATTGCACAGAATAAGGCACCATGATTTGTGAGGAAAATTGATGGATGCATCACAACGTCCAATATTGTCGCACAGCTTTTTCTAATTTCATCAGGTATTTGATGCTTTACAGATGGAGACTTCTCGGTATCACTAGCGGTTATTAATGTGCATTTAATGGTAGTCTGACCAAGTTAAGGGTAAATAAAGGAGCCTATAGGGGTAAGGATAATGGATATGGATAAATATTTTATTTGAATGTACATAAAGGCCTAATTACCACACACTTCTTTTATATTAATATTTTAATCCTCTTCTTTAAATTATTACGTTAAAATTAGAAGAAATCTCATTTGTTATCTTTTATCCTTAATTTTCATTTACATGTTCAATTCAGTCCAGTTAGGAGCTCTTGTAACTTCATGTCTGAACAATGAAATAAACTGAGCGTGACTTAATGGCAAAGAAAAAATCGACAGCGAAGGATAATGAAACTTCCTCTTGAAATGGTAAGTATGTTACGCGAATCAATGTACACGACGTCGTAACTCCCCTTTTAAAAATATTATCGTATAAATATTTTTTATAAATTATTTCAAAAGTATTCAGAAAAATGTCTTTTGCCATCCATTGTCCTTATATTCATTAGACGTCCGTTTAGTTTAGTTTTATTTGCAGTGCTTGTATTATAATAAAGCAGCCGTATCTGCCGAAAGAGCTAAGAGAAGGATGGAAAGTCAACATTCATTTGCTCAGAAGTGAAAAATAGGTAAAAGTTTCGCTAATTTAAGCTTCATAGTCCATTAAACTTTCACTTCAATATGATTTCAATATAAACTCCTTTAATTCAGTTGGGAAGGAAAGTTTAGTAGAAGACCGTTACGGCCCAAGATGCTTGGAGTAACACTATTAAAATACGTATAAATAATCATTGGTGATTCTGACAAGGCCGCGTCAGTGAAACATCAATACCTGTGAAGTTAAAAAAAGCCGTGCGCCAATAATGGACGTTGGGATGTACCCAGCAATATTCCACGCAAAACATTGTGCTACGCGTTGCCTAATATATGGGGTACGACTGGTCCTGACAAAATTGGCGGTTTACTTGGTCCTACCACACAGATTCGATCTTATAAGTTTGAAAAGCCGCTTCTGTGATTTGTTTGTAAATTGATTGATGATTCAAATTGCGGGTTTGGTGCAATACCAGCTTAACACCAGAAGCAAAAATGGACAAGCACTAGCAACTAAGCATAATGATAATGACTTCGCAGTGTGATCTTGGTGGTACTGTATTGTCTGATGAAGCAAAGGCTATTACACAAATGCCTGCCAGACTTCCATGTACATTCAATATACCTTGGAACGGCCTAAACACCTTTGGTTTGATATACACGTCACTCGTAAGCAACTGCATGACGTTGTTATTGAAACAATGGCTATACGAAATAGGCAAAGACACTTTTCCTCTATCATGGGTCAATCGTCTGATTTGGCGTAATCAAGTAACAATTGCCGCATTATCTTAGCATTCGCAGACGATGGAACAATGCAACAAGTTGGTATTGTTGATGGTGAAAAGCGGTGCAGTTTCTTCTAAATCATAAGGACGGTCCAAGTTTCGAAAGGATGGTAATCACGGATATTCATGTTGCATTCGAAGCACGCCCATACTCTTTAAACCATTCTTTTTCCTGAAAAATCTATTTTTAAAAATTTTACCAAATTTATATGTACATCTATTTTTGTAAAAATATTTGTTACTGCAAGTATGGAGATAATTTTTTCAATAAATATTAAAGTTCAAAAATCAATGTGTTAATGTTAAAATAAATAAAAACGGCATAGTCGGTTTAGGCCGACTCTTAAATACTCTATACCGTTTAGGTCGAGCGAATAAATGGAGGACTTCAAAAATGGTATCATGTGGGGTGAAGTCGTAAAAATAGCCCAAGACATGTACAAAACGCATGTACAAAATTTCCTTAAAACATATTTAATGTAGCGACCTTTGGTTTGAACACACCTGGATAGATAAATAGGCGTGACCTAATCGATTCAGATAGAGATTCTTTCCTGTAGATCAATATAATAAAACTATTTCTCAGTATTAAAAACATCTGCAAGTAGCGCAGTGTATTAAATTCATTTTAAGAAATTATTTCAAAAATCGGTGGATCTTCATCTTCAGCAATTTATGTGAAAAGTATTCACTGAACTTTCAGCGATATGAAAGATTCTTCTAATAATTTTCCGTATTAATATACGTATAAAAAACACCAAAAGAGTTCAAAATTACCAATTTGTTAAGCCAGATATTACTAAAAAGCAAATGAGCAAATATAAACTAGAACAATTCAAAATTTTTAAGGCTAATTGTTTAGTATTTACCAAAAAAAAAAAAAAATTATATTTACAACCAAAAAAAGGTAAGCGCTTTCTTAAAATCCTTACATTTTCTACGAAAATCTTAAGAAATTGGAATAAAGTGGAATAGAATAAAATTGAACATGCAACTCATGTAAAATAATTCAATCTAAAACAAAAACTAAAACAACAACAAAAAGTGAAATAAAAAATAATTACAATGAATTGCACGTGATGCCGACTTCAAGGTAATAAATTCGAAAATTTGAAGATGCTACGATAGCCACAAATAGATGAAACAGAAAAAAAAGCATAAAACAAAGCAATGAAGATGTAAAATGTAAACCAAAGAAAACAAAAAAAAAAAAACAAATCAAAAAAGTCAGAACCAAAAACAAAACTAAAAAATTTCAAGAAATTCAAAGTAATAACTAACCAACAAACATAAAATCTCTTAATGCAATTGGCTTAGAGTTGGTTTCTTTGGTAATAAAGTAACTGAGATTCACAACAACAACAATAACAAAGGCAAAGAGAAGAAATTTGAGGAAAGATTAAAGTCATAAATAAATATAAAAGCAGATAACGAAAGGATACAAAATAAACAAGATTAGGCAATGCCTCAACTAAAGTAATTGAATCAAATTGAATTGAATCGAATAGAATTGAATTGAATTGAAATGAACTGAATTGAATTGAATTGAATCGAATGGAATTGAATTGCATTGAATTAAGCTGAACTGAAGTGTAAATAGAATAAATTAAGACAGGATGTCTAACTGACTGATACAACTAATTTCAAAATTGAAGATAACAAAATATAAAAAAAAATATAAAAAATATAAAAAAAATTAAATAAATATATTTTTTATGAAATTTCCATAAATCTGCTACAATAATTCTCCAAAATTAATCGATTTGTATAATTTTTCATTAAACATAAAAAAAGAAACAAAACCAAAATAATTATGCCTCACTATTTCAAATCTAATTTCCCAATCTCAAAGTCCACTTAAGGCCAAAGAATTTTTTACCAAAAGTTAAAATGGCTAAAGAGTTTTCTCATCCTGATATGCTAGATTTTTATTTTAATTAAGCATTTTAGAATTCACTAAACTGAAAAATCTTCTTTTATAATAATATTAATTATGTTTTAGTAATTTTTATAACTTTTAATGTCTATTTCCATTCAATTTATTTAAAATTTTCGCTTTTTTTTTAATTCTTTTAATCTTAATATAAATTTCCTTTCAATATAAAACTGTTCTTCAAATCAAAATGAAAAAACATGCCAATTTTCATTAAAATATGCTTAAAATTGCAATATTCACCCAAATACAAAATTCTATTAATGTATCTCAATAATTGAGATCTGTAACATTATAAAGGACAGACAGTTGGACAAAAAAACGAACAAAAAAAATCGATTTAGAAATTGCTTTGGAAGTTCCTTCTGAGTGTTATAAACATTTACACAAACTTATAACATTACAACGAAACACAAGCAAGTATATGGCATAATTACAATATTCCAAAAAACCTAGCAAGCAATAAAGGAGCCTAATAGGGGTAAGGATAATGGATATGGATAAATATTTATTTGAATGTACATAAAGGCCTAATTACCACACACTTCTTTTATATTAATATTTTAATCCTCTTCTTTAAAATATTACGTTAAAATTAGAAGAAATTCCATTTGTTATCTTTTATCCTTAGTTTTCATTTACATGTTCAATTCAGTCCAGTTTGGAGCTCTTGTAACTTCATGTCTGAACAATGAAATAAACTGAGCGTGACTTAATGGCAAAGAAAAAATCGACAGCGAAGGATAATGAAACTTCCTCTTGAAATGGTAAGTATGTTACGCGAATCAATGTACGCGACGGCGTAACTCCCCTTTTAAAAATATTATCGTATAAATATTTTTTATAAATTATTTCAAAAGTAGTCAGAAAAATGTCATTTGCCATCCATTGTCCTTAATATTCATTTAGACGATCCGTTTAGTTTAGTTTTATTTGCAGTGCTTGTATTATAATAAAGAGCCGTATCTGCCGAAAGAGCTAAGAGTAGGATGGAAAGTCAACTATTCATTTGCTCAGAAGTGAAAAATAGGTAAAAGTTTCGCTAATTTAAGCTTCATAGTCCATTAAACTTTCACTTCAATATGATTTCAATATAAACTCCTTTAATTCAGTTGGGAAGGAAAGTATAGTAGAAGACCGTTACGGCCCACGATTCTTGGAGTAGCACTATTAAAATACATAATATATAAATAATCATTGGTGATTCTGACAAGGCCGCGTCAGTGAAACATCAATACCTGTGAAGTTAAAAAAAGCCGTGCGCCAATAATGGACGTTGGGATGTACCCAGCAATATTCCACGCAAATCATTGTGCTACGCGTTGCCTAATATATGGGGTACGACTGGTCATGGCAAAATTGGCGGTTTACTTGGTCTCTACCACACAGATTCGATCTTATAAGTTTGAAAAGCCGCTTCTGTGATTTGTTTGTAAATTGATTGATGATTCAAATTACGGGTTTGGTGCAATACCAGTTTAACGCTAGAAGCAAAAATGGACAAGCACTAGCAACTAAGCATAATGATAATGACTTCGCAGTGTGATCTTGGTGGTACTGTATTGTCTGATGAAGCAAAGGCTATTACACAAATGCCTGCCAGACTTCCATGTACATTCAATATACCTTGGAACGGCCTAAACACCTTTGGTTTTGATATACACGTCACTCGTAAGCAACTGCATGACGTTGTTATTGAAACAATGGCTATACGAAATAGGCAAAGACACTTTTCCTCTATCATGGGTCAATCGTCTGATTTGGCGTAATCAAGTAACAATTGCCGCATTATTTTAGCATTCGCAGACGATGGAACAATGCAACAAGTTGGTATTGTTGATGGTGAAAAGGGGTGTACTTTCTCTTAAATCATAAGGGCGTTCAAAAATTCGAAAGGACGGTAATCAACGACATCCATATTGCATTTAAAACACCTTTATATTTTTACAATTTTTTTAATAAATTTTACACTTTTATTTTTAAAAGTAAAAATTTCTTGTTTTGTTCTAAATACATTTTGATTGGTATTTAAGCTTAATAAATTTTTCATTAAAGAACAATTATCCTGGTTGTTTTCTAAATATGTATTAGTTGCAAGTATTTAGAAAATGTAAACAATGTAATGTAGAATTTGTAACGAATTGACAATTATCAAGTTTTCATGTAGGCGTAAAAATTTCCTATTAACAGTTCAAAACACTTAAATGGAGACGTAAATCAAAATGATTATTTATCTCTCTCCCTCTCTCCTCATTGTTTCTTCCTTCTATTTCTATCATCTTTACCATATGCCTGCCTCTCTCTTGATTACCTTTAATTTGGGGCATCTGTATTTATGTCACTTAACGTATTTAATGCATCTTTAATAACTCTAAATATTATGCAATTAAAATCAAGTGAAAAAATAATGAATGATGGAAAAAGAATGGAAAGAAGGGAAGGTGTAAATAGAATAATGTCCAGAGTAAAGACTCACAATCCGTAGTTAAAATTAAAAGTTAATTTTCATGAAGAAAGAAAATTTTCAATGAAAATGAATTTGATTAATCAAATGAAGTACAATTTGAATAAACATTTTCGGACATTCGAACGAAATGTCAGCACAAAGAGAAACATAGAAACATTTTGTCTACTGTTCTATAAAATAATAATTATAATAAAGAGTAAAAGGTTTTACCATATTTACTATACAATGGATTTACCAATGATTTGTAAATCATTGAATTTAAATTAGAAAGTCCGAGTTCCATACGCCTTCAAACCTATATGCTGCATTTTTTACGTTTTTTGTTTACATTTAACATTTTTTATTTTTTTTACATTTAACATTTTTTAAATTTTTTACATTTATTTCCTATTTTGACATTTAATGGTTTTACATATTTTTTACATTTTTTACATATTTTAATTTAACATTTTGAATTTTTTACATTTTTACACTTTACATTTTTTTTCTTCTTTCTACATTAAACATTTTTGACATTTGATGTTTTTACATATTTTTTATATATTTTTTTTGCTTTTTTAAATATTTTACATATAAAATTTGCATTGCAGAGAATTTTAAGAAACATTTTCAATGGGCCATGCTATTTTTTTACTTATTTTATAAATGCATGGACAAATACCAAATGGACAGAGGATGAATAAAGTATTGGATCATGAAGCATAGAATTTTTCTCTCCGTGGATGAGACATTGTCTCATCCACATTCTACATTTTCATTCCTCCATCCAAGTACAAATTTTGTAGTAACATAGTTTTAGGAATATTGATCCATAAAGTGGAGATTGTCTGTTAAATGTGCTTACAATTAAAAGATGCATGATTTCTAATTGTAATATGTTGAATCCAAATGAGAGTGATAAGAATTTGGAGTAAGCACAAATTTCCTTAAAAGAATGCTCCGTTCTTTGACCAAAGAAACAGGTAAAAAAGTAGAAACAGTAAGGGTTCTATTATATTAGTCTAGACCCCTCATTATTTGCGCCCAATATTATTATTTATTAAAAATATCATAAGTCAATTGAAAACTTTTCAATTGTTGTTGATCTAAATATAAATTAGAATATTCATAAAAATCCAGGAAGCATTTTCTCTTAATGGAAAATTATTTAATTTTTTTTGGTTTTTGTAAATTAAATTATTGTTGTAATTAGAATATTCAAAAAAAACCTTAAAAGCATTTTCTGTCAATGGAAAATTTCCAAAATTGTTGTTCTTGTAACTACCACAAACAACCTTGCGTAATTTTTAATAAGTAAGTAGCTAGACGCTACTTTACTTATTGATCCACTCTACTAAAGTTACAATTTTTATAAAAACATAGTAGGAAGAATTTTCTTTCAATAAAGAAAATTTTTCATTGTCAAGTTAACATGTTTTTGAAAAAAGCGACAAATCACCAGAACGTTTTAAGTTGAGGTAAAGTCAACACCTAAAAAAAAAGTCTAAAAATATAGTTTTTAAAAAGAAAATTTAAAAAGGATAATTAAGAAAACAGTTTTTTTAAAAGGATATGAAAATTATTTTTTAAAAAAATTTTTGAAACAAAAGGACAAACAATCAAATTTCTAAAATTATTTAAAGGATAAATCAGCATAAATTAAGGATAGTCTAATGAATTAGACTAATTAACTCCGAATTTAACGATTCTTGGTTCAGTGGAGCAACATTGATCAACAATTCTAGAGGCAATTGTTTCATGGAATGCCAATGCGATGCCAATTCAAGGTAACCTTATTTGATAACGCCAGATCAGGTAATTAAGCCAAGGTAGAAGAGAGGTGCCGTTGCCTTTTTGTACTTTCAATGTTTCAATAACAACACCACGCGGTATCTTATGGGAGAGGCATATATCACAACCAAGGCGATTTGGCCATCTAAAGGTATATAAAATGTACATGGGACAATGGCATGCATTTGTGTAGTAGGCATTGCTTCATAAGGCGTCGACCATCACCATTATCACATTGACGGGTTATAGTCCATAGTGGAGTTCCAGCGTTTGCATTTGTCCCTCTGATAAGAAGGTGACATTGCAGCTAGCTCAATACGGGATTTCAACCTTATATAGGGACTAAACATAGAATCGGCTCTTCAAATACATAATATTGAATATTATAATGGTAGCCTTCTGTGTAGTACACATAAAGTAAACTGGCAAATTTTTCATGACCAGCCGTGTCCCATTTATTGCACAGAATAAGGCACCATGATTTGTGAGGAAAATTGATGGATGCATCACAACGTCTAATATTGTCGCACAGTTTTTTCTAATTTCATCAGGTATTTGATGCTTTACAGATGGAGACTTCTCGGTATCACTAGCGGTTATTAATGTGCATTTTAATGGTAGTCTGACCAAGTTAAGGGTAAATAAAGGAGCCTAATAGGGGTAAGGATAATGGATATCGATAAATATTTTATTTGAATGTACATAAAGGCCTAATTACTACACACTTCTTTTATATTAATATTTTAATCCTCTTCTTTAAATTATTACGTTAAAATTAGAAGAAATCTCATTTGTTATCTTTTATCCTTAATTTTCATTTACATGTTCAATTCAGTCCAGTTAGGAGCTCTTGTAACTTCATGTCTGAACAATGAAATAAACTGAGCGTGACTTAATGGCAAAGAAAAAATCGACAGCGAAGGATAATGAAACTTCTTCTTGAAATGGTAAGTATGTTACGCGAATCAATGTACACGACGTCGTAACTCCCCTTTTAAAAATATTATCGTATAAATATTTTTTATAAATTATTTCAAAAGTATTCAGAAAAATGTCTTTTGCCATCCATTGTCCTTAATATTCATTTAGACGATCCGTTTAGTTTAGTTTTATTTGCAGTGCTTGTATTATAATAAAGAGCCGTATCTGCCGAAAGAGCTAAGAGAAGGATGGAAAGTCAACTATTCATTTGCTCAGAAGTGAAAAATAGGTAAAAGTTTCGCTAATTTAAGCTTCATAGTCCATTAAACTTTCACTTCAATATGATTTCAATATAAACTCCTTTAATTCAGTTGGGAAGGAAAGTATAGTAGAAAACCGTTGCGGCCCAAGATGCTTGGAGTAACACTATTAAAATACGTATAAATAATCATTGGGGATTCTGATAAGGCCGCGTCAGTGAAACATCAATACCTGTGAAGTTAAAAAAAGCCGTGCGCCAATAATGGACGTTGGGATGTACCCAGCAATATTCCACGCAAAACATTGTGCTACGCGTTGCCTAATATATGGGGTACGACTGGTCCTGACAAAATTGGCGGTTTACTTGGTCTCTACCACACAGATTCGATCTTATAAGTTTGAAAAGCCGCTTCTGTGATTTGTTTGTAAATTGGTTGATGATTCAAATTGCGGGTTTGGTGCAATACCAGTTTAACACTAGAAGCAAAAATGGACAAGCACTAGCAACTAAGCATAATGATAATGACTTCGCAGTGTGATCTTGGTGGTACTGTATTGTCTGATGAAGCAAAGGCTATTACACAAATGCCTGCCAGACTTCCATGTACATTCAATATACCTTGGAACGGCCTAAACACCTTTGGTTTTGATATACACGTCACTCGTAAGCAACTGCATGACGTTGTTATTGAAACAATGGCTATACGAAATAGGCAAAGACACTTTTCCTCTATCATGGGTCAATCGTCTGATTTGGCGTAATCAAGTAACAATTGCCGCATTATCTTAGCATTCGCAGACGATGGAACAATGCAACAAGTTGGTGTTGTTGATGGTGAAAAGGGGTGTACTTTCTCTTAAATCATAAGGGCGTTCAAAAATTCGAAAAGACGGTAATCAACGACATCCATATTGCATTTAAAACACCTTTATATTTTTACAATTTTTTTAATAAATTTTACACTTTTATTTTTAAAAGTAAAAATTTCTTGTTTTGTTCTAAATACATTTTGATTGGTATTTAAGCTTAATAAATTTTTCATTAAAGAACAATTATCCTGCTTCTTTTCTAAATATGTATTAGTTGCAAGTATTTAGAAAATGTAAACAATGTAATGTAGAATTTGTAACGAATTGACAATTAGCAAGTTTTATGTAGGCGTAAAAATTTCCTATTAACAGTTCAAAACACTTAAATGGAGACGTAAATCAAAATGATTATTTATCTCTCTCCCTCTCTCCTCATTGTTTCTTCCTTCTATTTCTATCATCTTTACCATATGCCTGCCTCTCTCTTGATTACCTTTAATTTGGGGCATCTTCCGCTGTCTGTATTTATGTCACTTAACGTATTTAATGCATCTTTAATAACTCTAAATATTATGCAATTAAAATCAAGTGAAAAAATAATGAATGATGGAAAAAGAAAGGAAAGAAGGGAAGGTGTAAATAGAATAATGTCCTGAGTAAAGACTCACAATCCGTAGTTAAAATTGAATGTTAATTTTCATGAAGAAAGAAAATTTTCAATGAAAATGAATTTGATTAATCAAATGAAGTACAATTTGAATAAACATTTTCGGACATTCGAACGAAATGTCAGCACAAAGAGAAACATAGAAACATTTTGTCTACTGTTCTATAAAATAATAATTATAATAAAGAGTAAAAGGTTTTACCATATTTACTATACAATGGATTTACCAATGATTTGTAAATCATTGAATTTAAATTAGAAAGTCCGAGTTCCATACGCCTTCAAACCTATATGCTGCATTTTTTACGTTTTTTGTTTACATTTAACATTTTTTATTTTTTTTACATTTAACATTTTTAAATTTTTTACATTTATTTCCTATTTTGACATTTAATGGTTTTACATATTTTTTACATTTTTTACATATTTTAATTTAACATTTTGAATTTTTTACATTTTTACACTTTACATTTTTTTTCTTCTTTCTACATTAAACATTTTTGACATTTGATGTTTTTACATATTTTTTATATATTTTTTTTGCTTTTTTAAATATTTTACATATAAAATTTGCATTGCAGAGAATTTTAAGAAACATTTTCAATGGGCCATGCTATTTTTTTACTTATTTTATAAATGCATGGACAAATACCAAATGGACAGAGGATGAATAAAGTATTGGATCATGAAGCATAGAATTTTTCTCTCCGTGGATGAGACATTGTCTCATCCACATTCTACATTTTCATTCCTCCATCCAAGTACAAATTTTGTAGTAACATAGTTTTAGGAATATTGATCCATAAAGTGGAGATTGTCTGTTAAATTTTCTTACAATTAAAAGATGCATGATTTCTAATTGTAATGTGTTGAATCCAAATGAGAGTGATAAGAATTTGGAGTAAGCACAAATTTCCTTAAAAGAATGCTCCGTTCTTTGACCAAAGAAACAGGTAAAAAAGAAGAAACAGTAAGGGTTCTATTATATTAGTCTAGACCCCTCATTATTTGCGCCCAATATTATTATTTATTAAAAATATCATAAGTCAATGGAAAACTTTTCAATTATAGTTGGTCTAAATATAAATTAGAATATTCATAAAAATCCAGGAAGCATTTTCTCTTAATGGAAAATTATTTAATTTTTTTTGGTTTTTGTAAATTAAATTATTGTTGTAATTAGAATATTCAAAAAAACCTTAAAAGCATTTTCTGTCAATGGAAAATTTCCAAAATTGTTGTTCTTGTAACTACCACAAACAACCTTGCGTAATTTTTAATAAGTAAGTAGCTAGACGCTACTTTACTTATTGATCCACTCTACTAAAGTTACAATTTTTATAAAAACATAGTAGGAAGAATTTTCTTTCAATAAAGAAAATTTTTCATTGTCAAGTTAACATGTTTTTGAAAAAAGCGACAAATCACCAGAACGTTTTAAGTTGAGGTAAAGTCAACACCTAAAAAAAAGCTCTAAATATATTTTTTAAAAAGAAAATTTAAAAAGGATGATTAAGAAAACAGTTTTTTAAAAGGATAATTGAAAACTAGTTTTTTAAAAAAAATTTTTGAAACAAAGGACAAACAAACAAATACAAAATAAATTTCTACAAATTATTTTAAAAAGGATAAATCAGCATAAGTATTAAGGATACGTAACAATTTAATGGTAATTTACAAGAGCCGCCTGGATGCTACTTTTATACTCCGAATTTGGAACGATTTTTCTTTGGTTCAGGTGAGAGACAACATTTCGCCATCAACAATTCTAGAGGCAATTGTTTCATGGAATGCCAATGCGATGCCAATTCAAGGTAACCTTATTTGATAACGCCAGATCAGGTAATTAAGCCAAGGTAGAAGAGAGGTGCCGTTGCCTTTTTTGTACTTTCAATGTTTCAATAACAACACCACGCGGTATCTTATGGGAGAGGCATATATCACAACCAAGGGCGATTTGGCCATCTAAAGGTATATAAAATGTACATGGGACAATGGCATGCATTTGTGTAGTAGGCATTGCTTCATAAGGCGTCGTACCATCACCATTATCACATTGACGGGTTATAGTCCATAGTGGAGTTTCCAGCGTTTGCCCATTTGTCCCTCTGATAGGAAGGTGACATTGCAGCTAGCTCAATACGGGGATTTCAACCTTATATAGGGACTAAACATAGAATCGGCTCTTCAAATACATAATATTGAATATTATAATGGTAGCCTTCTGTGTAGTACGCATAAAGTAAACTGGCAAATTTTTCATGACCAGCTGTGTCCCATTTATTGCACAGAATAAGGCACCATGATTTGTGAGGAAAATTGATGGATGCATCACAACGTCCAATATTGTCGCACAGCTTTTTCTAATTTCATCAGGTATTTGATGCTTTACAGATGGAGACTTCTCGGTATCACTAGCGGTTATTAATGTGCATTTCAATGGTAGTCTGACCAAGTTAAGGGTAAATAAAGGAGCCTAGTAGGGGTAAGGATAATGGATATCGATAAATATTTTATTTGAATGTTCATAAAAGCCTAATTACTACACACTTCTTTTATATTAATATTTTGATCCTCTTCTTTAAATTATTATGTTAAAATTAGAACAAATCTCATTTGTTATCTTTTATCCTTAATTTTCATTTACATGTTCAATTCAGTCCAGTTAGGAGCTCTTGTAACTTCGTCTGAACAATGAAATAAACTGAGCGTGACTTAATGGCAAAGAAAAAATCGACAGCGAAGGATAATGAAACTTCCTCTTGAAATGGTAAGTATGTTACGCGAATCAATGTACACGACGTTGTAACTCCCCTTTTAAAAATTATATTGTATAAATATTTTTTATAAATTATTTCAAAAGTATTCAGAAAAATGTCTTTTGCCATCCATTGTCCTTAATATTCATTTAGACGATCCGTTTAGTTTAGTTTTATTTGCAGTGCTTGTATTATAATAAAGAGCCGTATCTGCCGAAAGAGCTAAGAGTAGGATGGAAAGTCAACCATTCATTTGCTCAGAAGTGAAAAACAGGTAAAAGTTTAGCTAATTTAAGCTTCATAGTCCATTAAACTTTCACTTCAATATGATTTCAATATAAACTCCTTTAATTCAGTTGGGAAGGAAAGTATAGTAGAAAACCGTTGCGGCCCAAGATGCTTGGAGTAACACTATTAAAATACGTATAAATAATCATTGGTGATTCTGACAAGGCCGCGTCAGTGAAACATCAATACCTGTGAAGTTAAAAAAAGCCGTGCGCCAATAATGGACGTTGGGATGTACCCAGCAATATTCCACGCAAAACATTGTGCTACGCGTTGCCTAATATATGGGGTACGACTGGTCATGGCAAAATTGGCGGTTTACTTGGTCTCTACCACACAGATTCGATCTTATAAGTTTGAAAAGCCGCTTCTGTGATTTGTTTGTAAATTGATTGATGATTCAAATTACGGGTTTGGTGCAATACCAGTTTAACGCTAGAAGCAAAAATGGACAAGCACTAGCAACTAAGCATAATGATAATGACTTCGCAGTGTGATCTTGGTGGTACTGTATTGTCTGATGAAGCAAAGGCTATTACACAAATGCCTGCCAGACTTCCATGTACATTCAATATACCTTGGAACGGCCTAAACACCTTTGGTTTTGATATACACGTCACTCGTAAGCAACTGCATGACGTTGTTATTGAAACAATGGCTATACGAAATAGGCAAAGACACTTTTCCTCTATCATGGGTCAATCGTCTGATTTGGCGTAATCAAGTAACAATTGCCGCATTATCTTAGCATTCGCAGACGATGGAACAATGAAACAAGTTGGTGTTGTTGATGGTGAAAAGGGGTGTACTTTCTCTTAAATCATAAGGGCGTTCAAAAATTCGAAAAGACGGTAATCAACGACATCCATATTGCATTTAAAACACCTTTATATTTTTACAATTTTTTTAATAAATTTTACACTTTTATTTTTAAAAGTAAAAATTTCTTGTTTTGTTCTAAATACATTTTGATTGGTATTTAAGCTTAATAAATTTTTCATTAAAGAACAATTATCCTGCTTCTTTTCTAAATATGTATTAGTTGCAAGTATTTAGAAAATGTAAACAATGTAATGTAGAATTTGTAACGAATTGACAATTATCAAGTTTTCATGTAGGCGTAAAAATTTCCTTTTAACAGTTCAAAACACTTAAATGGAGACGTAAATCAAAATGATTATTTATCTCTCTCCCTCTCTCCTCATTGTTTCTTCCTTCTATTTCAATCATCTTTACCATATGCCTGCCTCTCTCTTGATTACCTTTAATTTGGGGCATTTTCCGCTGTCTGTATTTATGTCACTTAACGTATTTAATGCATCTTTAATAACTCTAAATATTATGCAATTAAAATCAAGTGAAAAAATAATGAATGATGGAAAAAGAAAGGAAAGAAGGGAAGGTGTAAATAGAATAATGTCCTGAGTAAAGACTCACAATCCGTAGTTAAAATTGAATGTTAATTTTCATGAAGAAAGAAAATTTTCAATGAAAATGAATTTGATTAATCAAATGAAGTACAATTTGAATAAACATTTTCGGACATTCGAACGAAATGTCAGCACAAAGAGAAACATAGAAACATTTTGTCTACTGTTCTATAAAATAATAATTATAATAAAGAGTAAAAGGTTTTACCATATTTACTATACAATGGATTTACCAATGATTTGTAAATCATTGAATTTAAATTAGAAAGTCCGAGTTCCATACGCCTTCAAACCTATATGCTGCATTTTTTACGTTTTTTGTTTACATTTAACATTTTTTATTTTTTTTACATTTAACATTTTTAAATTTTTTACATTTATTTCCTATTTTGACATTTAATGGTTTTACATATTTTTTACATTTTTTACATATTTTAATTTAACATTTTGAATTTTTTACATTTTTACACTTTACATTTTTTTTCTTCTTTCTACATTAAACATTTTTGACATTTGATGTTTTTACATATTTTTTATATATTTTTTTTGCTTTTTTAAATATTTTACATATAAAATTTGCATTGCAGAGAATTTTAAGAAACAATTTCAATGGGCCATGCTATTTTTTTACTTATTTTATAAATGCATGGACAAAAACCAAATGGACAGAGGATGAACAAAGTATTGGATCATGAAGCATAGAATTTTTCTCTCCGTGGATGAGACATTGTCTCATCCACATTCTACATTTTCATTCCTCCATCCAAGTACAAATTTTGTAGTAACATAGTTTTAGGAATATTGATCCATAAAGTGGAGATTGTCTGTTAAATGTGCTTACAATTAAAAGATGCATGATTTCTAATTGTAATGTGTTGAATCCAAATGAGAGTGATAAGAATTTGGAGTAAGCACAAATTTCCTTGAAAGAATGCTCCGTTCTTTGACCAAAGAAACAGTTAAAAAAGAAGAAACAGTAAGGGTTCTATTATATTAGTCTAGACCCCTCATTATTTGCGCCCAATATTATTATTTATTAAAAATATCATAAGTCAATGGAAAACTTTTCAATTATTGTTGGTCTAAATATAAATTAGAATATTCATAAAAATCCAGGAAGCATTTTCTCTTAATGGAAAATTATTTAATTTTTTTTGGTTTTTGTAAATTAAATTATTGTTGTAATTAGAATATTCAAAAAAAACCTTAAAAGCATTTTCTGTCAATGGAAAATTTCCAAAATTGTTGTTCTTGTAACTACCACAAACAACCTTGCGTAATTTTTAATAAGTAAGTAGCTAGACGCTACTTTACTTATTGATCCACTCTACTAAAGTTACAATTTTTATAAAAACATAGTAGGAAGAATTTTCTTTCAATAAAGAAAATTTTTCATTGTCAAGTTAACATGTTTTTGAAAAAAGCGACAAATCACCAGAACGTTTTAAGTTGAGGTAAAGTCAACACCTAAAAAAAAGCTCTAAATATATTTTTTAAAAAGAAAATTTAAAAAGGATAATTAAGAAAACAGTTTTTTAAAAGGATAATTGAAAACTAGTTTTTTAAAAAAAATTTTTGAAACAAAGGACAAACAAATACAAAATAAATTTCTACAAATTATTTTAAAAAGGATAAATCAGCATAAGTATTAAGGATACGTAACAATTTAATGGTAATTTACAAGAGCCGCCTGGATGCTACTTTTATACTCCGAATTTGGAACGATTTTTCTTTGGTTCAGGTGAGAGACAACATTTCGCCATCAACAATTCTAGAGGCAATTGTTTCATGGAATGCTAATGCGATGCCAATTCAAGGTAACCTTATTTGATAACGCCAGATCAGGTAATTAAGCCAAGGTAGAAGAGAGGTGCCGTTGCCTTTTTTGTACTTTCAATGTTTCAATAACAACACCACGCGGTATCTTATGGGAGAGGCATATATCACAACCAAGGGCGATTTGGCCATCTAAAGGTATATAAAATGTACATGGGACAATGGCATGCATTTGTGTAGTAGGCATTGCTTCATAAGGCGTCGTACCATCACCATTATCACATTGACGGGTTATAGTCCATAGTGGAGTTTCCAGCGTTTGCCCATTTGTCCCTCTGATAAGAAGGTGACATTGCAGCTAGCTCAATACGGGGATTTCAACCTTATATAGGGACTAAACATAGAATCGGCTCTTCAAATACATAATATTGAATATTATAATGGTAGCCTTCTGTGTAGTACACATAAAGTAAACTGGCAAATTTTTCATGACCAGCCGTGTCCCATTTATTGCACAGAATAAGGCACCATGATTTGTGAGGAAAATTGATGGATGCATCACAACGTCCAATATTGTCGCACAGCTTTTTCTAATTTCATCAGGTATTTGATGCTTTACAGATGGAGACTTCTCGGTATCACTAGCGGTTATTAATGTGCATTTTAATGGTAGTCTGACCAAGTTAAGGGTAAATAAAGGAGCCTAGTAGGGGTAAGGATAATGGATATCGATAAATATTTTATTTGAATGTTCATAAAGGCCTAATTACTACACATTTCTTTTATATTAATATTTTGATCCTCTTCTTTAAATTATTACGTTAAAATTAGAAGAAATCTCATTTGTTATCTTTTATCCTTAATTTTCATTTACATGTTCAATTCAGTCCAGTTAGGAGCTCTTGTAACTTCATGTCTGAACAATGAAATAAACTGAGCGTGACTTAATGGCAAAGAAAAAATCGACAGCGAAGGATAATGAAACTTCCTCTTGAAATGGTAAGTATGTTACGCGAATCAATGTAAACGACGTCGTAACTCCCCTTTTAAAAATATTATCGTATAAATATTTTTTATAAATTATTTCAAAAGTATTCAGAAAAATGTCTTTTGCCATCCATTGTCCTTAATATTCATTTAGACGATCCGTTTAGTTTAGTTTTATTTGCAGTGCTTGTATTATAATAAAGAGCCGTATCTGCCGAAAGAGCTAAGAGTAGGATGGAAAGTCAACCATTCATTTGCTCAGAAGTGAAAAACAGGTAAAAGTTTAGCTAATTTAAGCTTCATAGTCCATTAAACTTTCACTTCAATATGATTTCAATATAAACTCCTTTAATTCAGTTGGGAAGGAAAGTATAGTAGAAAACCGTTGCGGCCCAAGATGCTTGGAGTAACACTATTAAAATACGTATAAATAATCATTGGTGATTCTGACAAGGCCGCGTCAGTGAAACATCAATACCTGTGAAGTTAAAAAAAGCCGTGCGCCAATAATGGACGTTGGGATGTACCCAGCAATATTCCACGCAAAACATTGTGCTACGCGTTGCCTAATATATGGGGTACGACTGGTCATGGCAAAATTGGCGGTTTACTTGGTCTCTACCACACAGATTCGATCGTATAAGTTTGAAAAGCCGCTTCTGTGATTTGTTTGTAAATTGATTGATGATTCAAATTGCGGGTTTGGTGCAATACCAGTTTAACACTAGAAGCAAAAATGGACAAGCACTAGCAACTAAGCATAATGATAATGACTTCGCAGTGTGATCTTGGTGGTACTGTATTGTCTGATGAAGCAAAGGCTATTACACAAATGCCTGCCAGACTTCCATGTACATTCAATATACCTTGGAACGGCCTAAACACCTTTGGTTTTGATATACACGTCACTCGTAAGCAACTGCATGACGTTGTTATTGAAACAATGGCTATACGAAATAGGCAAAGACACTTTTCCTCTATCATGGGTCAATCGTCTGATTTGGCGTAATCAAGTAACAATTGCCGCATTATCTTAACATTCGCAGACGATGGAACAATGCAACAAGTTGGTGTTGTTGATGGTGAAAAGGGGTGTACTTTCTCTTAAATCATAAGGGCGTTCAAAAATTCGAAAAGACGGTAATCAACGACATCCATATTGCATTTAAAACACCTTTATATTTTTACAGTTTTTTTAATAAATTTTACACTTTTATTTTTAAAAGTAAAAATTTCTTGTTTTGTTCTAAATACATATTGATTGGTATTTAAGCTTAATAAATTTTTCATTAAAGAACAATTATCCTGCTTCTTTTCTAAATATGTATTAGTTGCAAGTATTTAGAAAATGTAAACAATGTAATGTAGAATTTGTAACGAATTGACAATTATCAAGTTTTCATGTAGGCGTAAAAATTTCCTATTAACAATTCAAAACACTTAAATGGAGACGTAAATCAAAATGATTATTTATCTCTCTCCCTCTCTCCTCATTGTTTCTTCCTTCTATTTCTATCATCTTTACCATATGCCTGCCTCTCTCTTGATTACCTTTAATTTGGGGCATCTTCCGCTGTCTGTATTTATGTCACTTAACGTATTTAATGCATCTTTAATAACTCTAAATATTATGCAATTAAAATCAAGTGAAAAAATAATGAATGATGGAAAAAGAAAGGCAAGAAGGGAAGGTGTAAATAGAATAATGTCCTGAGTAAAGACTCACAATCCGTAGTTAAAATTGAAAGTTAATTTTCATGAAGAAAGAAAATTTTCAATGAAAATGAATTTGATTAATCAAATGAAGTACAATTTGAATAAACATTTTCGGACATTCGAACGAAATGTCAGCACAAAGAGAAACATAGAAACATTTTGTCTACTGTTCTATAAAATAATAATTATAATAAAGAGTAAAAGGTTTTACCATATTTACTATACAATGGATTTACCAATGATTTGTAAATCATTGAATTTAAATTAGAAAGTCCGAGTTCCATACGCCTTCAAACCTATATGCTGCATTTTTTACGCTTTTTTGTTTACATTTAACATTTTTTATTTTTTTTACATTTAACATTTTTTAAATTTTTTACATTTATTTCCTATTTTGACATTTAATGGTTTTACATATTTTTTACATTTTTTACATATTTTAATTTAACATTTTGAATTTTTTACATTTTTACACTTTACATTTTTTTTCTTCTTTCTACATTAAACATTTTTGACATTTGATGTTTTTACATATTTTTTATATATTTTTTTTGCTTTTTTAAATATTTTACATATAAAATTTGCATTGCAGAGAATTTTAAGAAACAATTTCAATGGGCCATGCTATTTTTTTACTTATTTTATAAATGCATGGACAAAAACCAAATGGACAGAGGATGAACAAAGTATTGGATCATGAAGCATAGAATTTTTCTCTCCGTGGATGAGACATTGTCTCATCCACATTCTACATTTTCATTCCTCCATCCAAGTACAAATTTTGTAGTAACATAGTTTTAGGAATATTGATCCATAAAGTGGAGATTGTCTGTTAAATTTTCTTACAATTAAAAGATGCATGATTTCTAATTGTAATGTGTTGAATCCAAATGAGAGTGATAAGAATTTGGAGTAAGCACAAATTTCCTTAAAAGAATGCTCCGTTCTTTGACCAAAGAAACAGGTAAAAAAGAAGAAACAGTAAGGGTTCTATTATATTAGTCTAGACCCCTCATTATTTGCGCCCAATATTATTATTTATTAAAAATATCATAAGTCAATTGAAAACTTTTCAATTGTTGTTGATCTAAATATAAATTAGAATATTCATAAAAATCCAGGAAGCATTTTCTCTTAATGGAAAATTATTTAATTTTTTTTGGTTTTTGTAAATTAAATTATTGTTGTAATTAGAATATTCAAAAAAAACCTTAAAAGCATTTTCTGTCAATGGAAAATTTCCAAAATTGTTGTTCTTGTAACTACCACAAACAACCTTGCGTAATTTTTAATAAGTAAGTAGCTAGACGCTACTTTACTTATTGATCCACTCTACTAAAGTTACAATTTTTATAAAAACATAGTAGGAAGAATTTTCTTTCAATAAAGAAAATTTTTCATTGTCAAGTTAACATGTTTTTGAAAAAAGCGACAAATCACCAGAACGTTTTAAGTTGAGGTAAAGTCAACACCTAAAAAAAAAGCTCTAAATATATTTTTTAAAAAGAAAATTTAAAAAGGATAATTAAGAAAACAGTTTTTTAAAAGGATAATTGAAAACTAGTTTTTTAAAAAAAATTTTTGAAACAAAGGACAAACAAATACAAAATAAATTTCTACAAATTATTTTAAAAAGGATAAATCAGCATAAGTATTAAGGATACGTAACAATTTAATGGTAATTTACAAGAGCCGCCTGGATGCTACTTTTATACTCCGAATTTGGAACGATTTTTCTTTGGTTCAGGTGAGAGACAACATTTCGCCATCAACAATTCTAGAGGCAATTGTTTCATGGAATGCCAATGCGATGCCAATTCAAGGTAACCTTATTTGATAACGCCAGATCAGGTAATTAAGCCAAGGTAGAAGAGAGGTGCCGTTGCCTTTTTTGTACTTTCAATGTTTCAATAACAACACCACGCGGTATCTTATGGGAGAGGCATATATCACAACCAAGGGCGATTTGGCCATCTAAAGGTATATAAAATGTACATGGGACAATGGCATGCATTTGTGTAGTAGGCATTGCTTCATAAGGCGTCGTACCATCACCATTATCACATTGACGGGTTATAGTCCATAGTGGAGTTTCCAGCGTTTGCCCATTTGTCCCTCTGATAAGAAGGTGACATTGCAGCTAGCTCAATACGGGGATTTCAACCTTATATAGGGACTAAACATAGAATCGGCTCTTCAAATACATAATATTGAATATTATAATGGTAGCCTTCTGTGTAGTACGCATAAAGTAAACTGGCAAATTTTTCATGACCAGCTGTGTCCCATTTATTGCACAGAATAAGGCACCATGATTTGTGAGGAAAATTGATGGATGCATCACAACGTCCAATATTGTCGCACAGCTTTTTCTAATTTCATCAGGTATTTGATGCTTTACAGATGGAGACTTCTCGGTATCACTAGCGGTTATTAATGTGCATTTCAATGGTAGTCTGACCAAGTTAAGGGTAAATAAAGGAGCCTAGTAGGGGTAAGGATAATGGATATCGATAAATATTTTATTTGAATGTTCATAAAAGCCTAATTACTACACACTTCTTTTATATTAATATTTTGATCCTCTTCTTTAAATTATTACGTTAAAATTAGAACAAATCTCATTTGTTATCTTTTATCCTTAATTTTCATTTACATGTTCAATTCAGTCCAGTTAGGAGCTCTTGTAACTTCATGTCTGAACAATGAAATAAACTGAGCGTGACTTAATGGCAAAGAAAAAATCGACAGCGAAGGATAATGAAACTTCCTCTTGAAATGGTAAGTATGTTACGCGAATCAATGTAAACGACGTCGTAACTCCCCTTTTAAAAATATTATCGTATAAATATTTTTTATAAATTATTTCAAAAGTATTCAGAAAAATGTCTTTTGCCATCCATTGTCCTTAATATTCATTTAGACGATCCGTTTAGTTTAGTTTTATTTGCAGTGCTTGTATTATAATAAAGAGCCGTATCTGCCGAAAGAGCTAAGAGTAGGATGGAAAGTCAACCATTCATTTGCTCAGAAGTGAAAAACAGGTAAAAGTTTAGCTAATTTAAGCTTCATAGTCCATTAAACTTTCACTTCAATATGATTTCAATATAAACTCCTTTAATTCAGTTGGGAAGGAAAGTATAGTAGAAAACCGTTGCGGCCCAAGATGCTTGGAGTAACACTATTAAAATACGTATAAATAATCATTGGTGATTCTGACAAGGCCGCGTCAGTGAAACATCAATACCTGTGAAGTTAAAAAAAGCCGTGCGCCAATAATGGACGTTGGGATGTACCCAGCAATATTCCACGCAAAACATTGTGCTACGCGTTGCCTAATATATGGGGTACGACTGGTCATGGCAAAATTGGCGGTTTACTTGGTCTCTACCACACAGATTCGATCTTATAAGTTTGAAAAGCCGCTTCTGTGATTTGTTTGTAAATTGATTGATGATTCAAATTACGGGTTTGGTGCAATACCAGTTTAACGCTAGAAGCAAAAATGGACAAGCACTAGCAACTAAGCATAATGATAATGACTTCGCAGTGTGATCTTGGTGGTACTGTATTGTCTGATGAAGCAAAGGCTATTACACAAATGCCTGCCAGACTTCCATGTACATTCAATATACCTTGGAACGGCCTAAACACCTTTGGTTTTGATATACACGTCACTCGTAAGCAATTGCATGACGTTGTTATTGAAACAATGGCTATACGAAATAGGCAAAGACACTTTTCCTCTATCATGGGTCAATCGTCTGATTTGGCGTAATCAAGTAACAATTGCCGCATTATCTTAGCATTCGCAAACGATGGAACAATGCAACAAGTTGGTGTTGTTGATGGTGAAAAGGGGTGTACTTTCTCTTAAATCATAAGGGCGTTCAAAAATTCGAAAAGACGGTAATCAACGACATCCATATTGCATTTAAAACACCTTTATATTTTTACAGTTTTTTTAATAAATTTTACACTTTTATTTTTAAAAGTAAAAATTTCTTGTTTTGTTCTAAATACATATTGATTGGTATTTAAGCTTAATAAATTTTTCATTAAAGAACAATTATCCTGCTTCTTTTCTAAATATGTATTAGTTGCAAGTATTTAGAAAATGTAAACAATGTAATTGAGAATTTGTAACGAATTGACAATTATCAAGTTTTCATGTAGGCGTAAAAATTTCCTATTAACAGTTCAAAACACTTAAATGGAGACGTAAATCAAAATGATTATTTATCTCTCTCCCTCTCTCCTCATTGTTTCTTCCTTCTATTTCTATCATCTTTACCATATGCCTGCCTCTCTCTTGATTACCTTTAATTTGGGGCATCTTCCGCTGTCTGTATTTATGTCACTTAACGTATTTAATGCATCTTTAATAACTCTAAATATTATGCAATTAAAATCAAGTGAAAAAATAATGAATGATGGAAAAAGAAAGGCAAGAAGGGAAGGTGTAAATAGAATAATGTCCTGAGTAAAGACTCACAATCCGTAGTTAAAATTGAAAGTTAATTTTCATGAAGAAAGAAAATTTTCAATGAAAATGAATTTGATTAATCAAATGAAGTACAATTTGAATAAACATTTTCGGACATTCGAACGAAATGTCAGCACAAAGAGAAACATAGAAACATTTTGTCTACTGTTCTATAAAATAATAATTATAATAAAGAGTAAAAGGTTTTACCATATTTACTATACAATGGATTTACCAATGATTTGTAAATCATTGAATTTAAATTAGAAAGTCCGAGTTCCATACGCCTTCAAACCTATATGCTGCATTTTTTACGTTTTTTGTTTACATTTAACATTTTTTATTTTTTTTACATTTAACATTTTTTAAATTTTTTACATTTATTTCCTATTTTGACATTTAATGGTTTTACATATTTTTTACATTTTTTACATATTTTAATTTAACATTTTGAATTTTTTACATTTTTACACTTTACATTTTTTTTCTTCTTTCTACATTAAACATTTTTGACATTTGATGTTTTTACATATTTTTTATATATTTTTTTTGCTTTTTTAAATATTTTACATATAAAATTTGCATTGCAGAGAATTTTAAGAAACAATTTCAATGGGCCATGCTATTTTTTTACTTATTTTATAAATGCATGGACAAAAACCAAATGGACAGAGGATGAACAAAGTATTGGATCATGAAGCATAGAATTTTTCTCTCCGTGGATGAGACATTGTCTCATCCACATTCTACATTTTCATTCCTCCATCCAAGTACAAATTTTGTAGTAACATAGTTTTAGGAATATTGATCCATAAAGTGGAGATTGTCTGTTAAATGTGCTTACAATTAAAAGATGCATGATTTCTAATTGTAATGTGTTGAATCCAAATGAGAGTGATAAGAATTTGGAGTAAGCACAAATTTCCTTAAAAGAATGCTCCGTTCTTTGACCAAAGAAACAGGTAAAAAAGAAGAAACAGTAAGGGTTCTATTATATTAGTCTAGACCCCTCATTATTTGCGCCCAATATTATTATTTATTAAAAATATCATAAGTCAATTGAAAACTTTTCAATTGTTGTTGATCTAAATATAAATTAGAATATTCATAAAAATCCAGGAAGCATTTTCTCTTAATGGAAAATTATTTAATTTTTTTTGGTTTTTGTAAATTAAATTATTGTTGTAATTAGAATATTCAAAAAAAACCTTAAAAGCATTTTCTGTCAATGGAAAATTTCCAAAATTGTTGTTCTTGTAACTACCACAAACAACCTTGCGTAATTTTTAATAAGTAAGTAGCTAGACGCTACTTTACTTATTGATCCACTCTACTAAAGTTACAATTTTTATAAAAACATAGTAGGAAGAATTTTCTTTCAATAAAGAAAATTTTTCATTGACAAGTTAACATGTTTTTGAAAAAAGCGACAAATCACCAGAACGTTTTAAGTTGAGGTAAAGTCAACACCTAAAAAAAAGCTCTAAATATATTTTTTAAAAAGAAAATTTAAAAAGGATAATTAAGAAAACAGTTTTTTAAAAGGATAATTGAAAACTAGTTTTTTAAAAAAAATTTTTGAAACAAAGGACAAACAAACAAATACAAAATAAATTTCTACAAATTATTTTAAAAAGGATAAATCAGCATAAGTATTAAGGATACGTAACAATTTAATGGTAATTTACAAGAGCCGCCTGGATGCCACTTTTATACTCCGAATTTGGAACGATTTTTCTTTGGTTCAGGTGAGAGACAACATTTCACCATCAACAATCCTAGAGGCAATTGTTTCATGGAATGCCAATGCGATGTCAATTCAAGGTAACCTTATTTGATAACGCCAGATCAGGTAATTAAGCCAAGGTAGAAGAGAGGTGCCGTTGCCTCTTTTGTACTTTCAATGTTTCAATAACAACACCACGCGGTATCTTATGGGAGAGGCATATATCACAACCAAGGGCGATTTGGCCATCTAAAGGTATATAAAATGTACATGGGACAATGGCATGCATTTGTGTAGTAGGCATTGCTTCATAAGGCGTCGTACCATCACCATTATCACATTGACGGGTTATAGTCCATAGTGGAGTTTCCAGCGTTTGCCCATTTGTCCCTCTGATAGGAAGGTGACATTGCAGCTAGCTCAATACGGGGATTTCAACCTTATATAGGGACTAAACATAGAATCGGCTCTTCAAATACATAATATTGAATATTATAATGGTAGCCTTCTGTGTAGTACGCATAAAGTAAACTGGCAAATTTTTCATGACCAGCTGTGTCCCATTTATTGCACAGAATAAGGCACCATGATTTGTGAGGAAAATTGATGGATGCATCACAACGTCCAATATTGTCGCACAGCTTTTTCTAATTTCATCAGGTATTTGATGCTTTACAGATGGAGACTTCTCGGTATCACTAGCGGTTATTAATGTGCATTTCAATGGTAGTCTGACCAAGTTAAGGGTAAATAAAGGAGCCTAGTAGGGGTAAGGATAATGGATATCGATAAATATTTTACTTGAATGTTCATAAAGGCCTAATTACTACACACTTCTTTTATATTAATATTTTAATCCTCTTCTTTAAATTATTACGTTAAAATTAGAAGAAATCTCATTTGTTATCTTTTATCCTTAATTTTCATTTACATGTTCAATTCGGTCCAGTTAGGAGCTCTTGTAACTTCATGTCTGAACAATGAAATAAACTGAGCGTGACTTAATGGCAAAGAAAAAATCGGCAGCGAAGGATAATGAAACTTCCTTTTGAAATGGTATGTTACGCGAATCAATGTACACGACGTCGTAACTCCCCTTTTAAAAATTATATTGTATAAATATTTTTTATAAATTATTTCAAAAGTATTCAGAAAAATGTCCTTTGCCATCCATTGTCCTTAATATTCATTTAGACGATCCGTTTAGTTTAGTTTTATTTGCAGTGCTTGTGTTATAATAAACAGCCGTATCTGCCGAAAGAGCTAAGAGAAGGATGGAAAGTCAATTCATTTGCTCAGAAGTGAAAAATAGGTAAAAGTTTAGCTATTTTAAGCTTCATAGTCCATTAAACTTTCATTTCAATATCATTTCAATATACTCTTTTAATTCAGTTGGGAATAAAAGTTTAGTAGAAGACCGTTACGGCCCAAGATGCTTGGAGTAGCACTATTAAAATACGTATAAATAATCATTGGTGATTCTGACAAGGCCGCGTCAGTGAAACATCAATACCTGTGAAGTTAAAAAAAGCCGTGCGCCAATAATGGACGTTGGGATGTACCCAGCAATATTCCACGCAAAACATTGTGCTACGCGTTGCCTAATATATGGGGTACGACTGGTCATGGCAAAATTGGCGGTTTACTTGGTCTCTACCACACAGATTCGATCTTATAAGTTTGAAAAGCCGCTTCTGTGATTTGTTTGTAAATTGGTTGATGATTCAAATTGCGGGTTTGGTGCAATACCAGTTTAACACTAGAAGCAAAAATGGACAAGCACTAGCAACTAAGCATAATGATAATGACTTCGCAGTGTGATCTTGGTGGTACTGTATTGTCTGATGAAGCAAAGGCTATTACACAAATGCCTGCCAGACTTCCATGTACATTCAATATACCTTGGAACGGCCTAAACACCTTTGGTTTTGATATACACGTCACTCGTAAGCAACTGCATGACGTTGTTATTGAAACAATGGCTATACGAAATAGGCAAAGACACTTTTCCTCTATCATGGGTCAATCGTCTGATTTGGCGTAATCAAGTAACAATTGCCGCATTATCTTAGCATTCGCAAACGATGGAACAATGCAACAAGTTGGTGTCGTCGATGGGGAAGGACCGTGCAGTTTCTTCTAAATCATAAGGACGGTCCAAATTTCGATAGGATGGTAATCAAGGATATTCATACTGCATTCGAAGAACGCCCATACTCTTCTTTTCCAAAATATATATGCTAAAATTCCTAATATTCATATATTTTAAACAAGAATTCTCAAATACATTCTTTCTTTGGAAATATATTTTTGAAAATTTTACCAATTTTATATGTACATCGATGTTTGTAAAAATATAAATGTTACTGCAAGTATAAAGAATATATTTTCATAATTTCTTTAATAAATAATAAACTGCAAAAATTAAGAAAAAAAAAAACAGTTGTAAGGTTAAAATAAGTAAGAATTGCATAATCGGTCTAGCTCGATTGTTAAGTATCCTGCACCATTTGGTTAATATGATTCAAAATTCAAATAGTGTCAGCTTTCATTAAACGTAACGACTTCTCTTTCGAAAAATGTTTTATAGTCCAAGGAGTTATAACAATTGACTAATATGGATAGAATTTATTTCATGTGAATTTCAAGTTTTGTTTGAAATATATTTAACATTCGGATTTTTTGGAATATAAGATCATTTTTTAAAGAATATCTTATTAAAGGAGTAATCTTAAAAATTGAGCTATTCTAACCATTATAAATAAGACTTATCCCTAAGCCGAAACATTTAAAAAATGTCCATCTAAAGAATATCTATCTCTAATTTCTGCTGAATGTTACAAATATCGGCACAAAATCTATAATATCCCTGCATCCATAAGTTGTATAGAGTATAAAATAACGGACTGTTGAAGAATGCAATAATTATCCATATGAAAATATATGATATAGAAGACCGCTCTTTTAATGCCTTAAGCTCTATGGCACCCAATAAAGTTACTTTAAAGTTACTTGTTATTGCATTAAATAATTTTTGATGATTCATTGTCTTAACAGTTTTGAGCAACTTGTCAAAATTTCACTCAAGTCATATTATTAAAATGCAAGTTGTTTAAAAATAAATGAAGACAAGAAGTAAGTTTTTCATTTAAATTTTACTTATAGAAAATACGTTAATTTTGGAAAAAAAAATTTATATTAATTAAGGAACAAACAAAAAATCATCCCGGAAATTATATTAATATCCGAATTATTGCCCATTAGTTTCTTTCAATATCTTCCTCTCCTTAAGATGATGCAGCTAAGGAAAGTACATAGAAAAAGAGAAAAAGAAAAGAAATAAGAATTCAGTACACAAATGCAAAAAGGCTAAATTCTAGTAGACAGTTTAGAGAACGATTACTTTGCAAAAAAAAAAAAAATTATTTGTTGATTTACATATTTTTTCGCTTACTTGCTTATTTGCTTATTTACTTTTTTGCCTAATTTGCTTACTTACCTACTTATTTCCATGCTTATTTGTTTATATGCTTGCTTACTTGCTTACTTGCTTACTTGCTTACGTGCTTATTTACATACTGATTTGCTTACTTTTTACATATTTTCTTGCATATTTGCTTATTTTTCTTGCTTACTTTCTTACGTATTTGCTTATTTCATTGCTTACTTATTTAAATGACTATTCGTTTGACTGTTTAACCGCCTATCTGTCTATTTGTCTATCTGTTTATCTGTCTGTCCGTCCATTATATGTGTTTGCGTGTGTTCTGTTCTGTTCTCAGAAATTGACAATTATTGTTATTTATTTATTTATTTTTATTGTAACTTGTTTTCCTTTTTGTGTGATTGTGATTTTTACTGAATAGAAGAGAGAGAAAACGTGCTACGAATAATGAATGATTTTGCATAAGTTTACTCTAATAGTTGAATGAATTTTGCTTCCAAAAATTAAACTAAAACCAGAGAAAAACAACAATAAAAACTAACAAAAATTAAATAAAGAAACAGACAATCAAACAACAACAGTAAACTAAATAACAAATAAACATATCTACAGCAACTGAACCGAAAAAAAAAAATTGTACAAAAATGTAAGAGAAAAATGTAAAACAAAAATAACATTCAATCACTGGTAAAGTAACATTAATCTTTACTGGGTTAAGCACGCGCACGCACAACCGCATTAAATGATTAAATTGGTAAGAGTTTAAATGACATAGAAAGAGATAGAGTTAGACAGAGGCAGAGTGAGAATGAGAGAGGGAACCAGTGTAAGAGTGTGATAGAATTATATAAAAAGAGAAATGATGATGATGATGATGATGATGATGATGATGATAAATGTGATAAAGATGGAGATATAGTGACAAGGATGTACATACATAAAAATAAAACCATAACTGGGGCATTTAAATGCAGCACGTTCATGTTTATTGTTACATGTGTTAAACATTTATCGGTTAATGCAGTAAATTTTGGGTAAAACCAAATCTAAACAAAATAAGAAAAACCAAAAAAGAAAAAAACAGAAAAATTGAAAATAAAATTTAAAAAACAAACCATTTTTATGCTGAGCTCTACTTGCTTTACAAAGTGCTATTATAAGTTTGTGTGGTTGTTCATAATAAAGCAGAAGTTAAGAGTTAATTTGGATCCAATTTTTATTAAACGAATCGTTTCAAATTCACTGATTCATGCGAGTCAAATTTAATTGTCCCTTTATCCGTCTTTCTATATGTCCCTATGTCTATCTCTCTGTCTGTCTACAGGACTTTTATAAAGATACCGATTGCAATATCTTTGAGATATTTTAATGAAATTCGGTATATAGATGTATTTTGCTCTATAAGCGAATCCTATTGAAAATGATTAGACTCGTCCATGCCCCATACAACACTTTTTTTTAAAAAAAAAGTCATTGTATAGAAACACAATCACAATTTTAAATAGAGTTAGAAAAAAGTAGATTTATTGTACCAAAATTAATCTAGTTCAGTCCATTCTTATGACCTATTCCTTTTCCATATAGAGCCTTTTTTCGCCCAAAAATTGTTTTTATAAAAAATAAGTTACAATTTTGATAATATTTTAATGAAAATTTCTTTATGTGAAAAAATTGTTCAAAACCTAAAACGATCTAAAGCAAATTTAATATATTTGTAAAGCACCTCAAGCCGTAACTTTGAAATGATTTTCTTTAAAAAAAAAAAAAAAAAAAAAAACCAAATAACAAAACAAATCGAAAATTGAGAGGAAAATTTTCCCCATAATCTTTTTTTCTTCTTTTTCACTAAAAGACTTTTTTATAAAGTGTGATTAAAAAAAACTTTTACAATTCTGATTATTTATCAGGGATTCTAAGAATTTCACCTACCAAAATATGGCATTTTGAAACTTGATATTAAATTTTTATGGAACTTTGTGATATAATTTTGGAAAAGTTAAACAACAACACTTACATTTTTGGCATCTGGAAGGTGACAATTCCAATGAACTTTAGTTTATAGGAAAACCAAAAAGAATCCAACAACAACAACATAAAATATATATGTAACGGATGTATTTTCTTGGTCATGTCAGCATAGTAAAATTGTTCTTATTGAAAATAAGTTATTAGACATTAAGTTACGTGATGCTGTTTAGTAATTTTTGATTTGTCTAGATACAAAGTAAACTAATTGGAAAGGTTGTGGCAAAATTTCTTCAAATCAAGCTTTTAATGGTTTGGTTTTAGCAGTTCTTCTTAATTTCAAATCAAAATCAGCGATCTACATTAATCTTGGTTTTGTAAAATGTGTAAAGCGGCCGCTTTTTACCTTTAATAATAGTTTAGTATTAGTTCATTCTTTTCTGCCTCTAAAAATTGGGGGCGACCAATCCCGAGAAGCACCTGCTCAATTGGGAGTGGCTCATGAGATGGTTTCTGATCCATATCCATCAGGGGGCATCATGAGTTCACGAGATCAGATCCAAAGATTTAATTTGGTACCACGGGATCACCAAATTCATATTTTGCCCATGTGGTGATGTTGGAGTTGGCTTCGTGGGGGCTGTGGTGTCCATGTCGCGGACGTAGCTCGACCTATTATATTTATACCCACTATTATAGTTTTGTCGAGCAGGGTGCCATTTCCCGAATAAAATGGCTAGCTGGGTGGGCTTATCGGGCTAATTTAATCTAAGCCTAGGGGTTTTAAGAAGGCCCTGAATTCCTTACACCAAGGATTAAGCTTACTAGATGAGGTGCAATAGTGGCTTTAAATTGGAAGCTAGTCGGGACGGTGGCATGCACTTTGTGACGTGTCTACCAACGCTAGCGATCATAAGTATGTTTATACCATGCATTTGAGCCTTCCAGGCAGGTATGCATGTAAAACACTAACTGTACTGCCTCTAAAAATTTCGGATACCATTATTCTAAAAAGTTCCAGTTCCAGAGTAACATGAAAGAAATATCTCAATAAGTTGTGTCATTTCGCAAGCCAGACATTAAGATCTTTATAAGCGTTTAAGGATTTAAACAGTTGACTTCACTTTATGACACTAAATGGAATTCTTTATCGTTAGATAGAAAACTATTTGTGGTGATTTGAAAATTGTCCAATTGTGTCTAAAGAAGTTTTTCACGCTGACTTCGATAGCGAAAATCGTTAAAACTTGAAATTTTAAGTAAAATGCAATCCTGCAAATCCTACTAAATGCTAAAAAACTTCTGTTAATGTTCTCTTGGCCATTTTAGAATATTTTGAAGATGATGTATGAAATGTATTATAGTTTTACAATTATTGCCGATATTGAAAATGTACGCTTTGAGATCCAAGACGGGCATTTTCAAAAAAATTTTTTTAAAAGGAAAAATTTAATTAAAATATCGCCAAAAGTTCATAGTGTTTCTTGTTTTTCTTTGTTAATTTATTCCCCAAATGACAAATCTTGACATTTCAATTTAAATTTTTACAAATCGAACTTCACGAACAACCCATTACTTCGCGTTCCATTGTATTCTTTTTGACGCAATTTTTTTTTTTGTTTTTTTTTTTGTTTTTTGCTTCGTTTTTTGGTAACCTCCATTTCTTTAAGTTATCACATTTTAATGAGAAAATTTACTAAGAGGCATTTGAAATTGTACTTTTTAAAAATGTTCAAACTAAACATGACGATATATTCAATTGATCGAAAGATTTACAAATCCGTATCCAAGAAGATTTATTATAGATTCTATAAAATATATAAATTCTTTGGAAATAGTAAATTTTCAATTGATTAACGCACTTCCTTGGAGATTTCTCAAATCGTTTTATAATGTAACCTATGAAAACTATAACTTCAAATGAAAATTGTAAGAAAAATTTGCAACTTTTCAAATTTCAATAAAATGGCATTTTTTCTGCTTTTCTATTCGGAATTTGTGTTTTTGAAAAATCGCTAAATAGATCGCTTCAAATTGTTCGCCTTTTTATTTTAAAACAATATCACAATATTGAAAATATAACTACCATTATTTGCACAGTTTAATTTTAAGGCGGAATTTCACAAACATTTTATGACCATTTAAATGGTGGGCCTTCAAAATTTCTTGCAATATCTTTTCAAATTTCATTGGTATGAAGGAAGTAATAAGCAACAGTAATAATAATCATAATCATAATAATGATAATATATTGTTATTGCTATTGTTATTATTATTACTGTTATTGTTGTAGTTGTAGTTTTGAAAAACCATCACAAAAATCATAATTCTTCGTATTGCATTCAAGAGGTTTACTAATAAATTACCAATAACTGGTAACATTAGAACCAATGTAATTTTTCATAAATAATATGAACAGCAATAACAATAATAATAATAATAATAATAATAATAATAACAACAACAATATAATACCGACACACAAATACACACTTACCAAAAAAAAAAAAAAAAATGTATATAACCAGAAAAAAAAATAGCGAAACAAGGTGAGGAATAAAAAAAGTTGCACTTAAACTGACTGACAGTTAAATGGTGTAATAAAATAGAGATTACAATCCTAGAAGCATGAAAAAGAATTTGTTAAACTGACACATACTACATCGCAATACATAAAGTAATAATCACAAAAACCGAAAAAGAAAAAAGGAAAAAAAAAAAAAAACTAAAACAAAAACCTTTAAAAATTTCTATATAAAAAAATAATAAATAAAAGAAATATTGTGATGAAATATATATCGACCTTAAAGAACCCAACCTAAACATTATTCATTCGATCTGCAATTTAAAATAAACTGCTAAAATTATAATGCCATTTGTTTCTTTTTGGAGATGGCCATCTCCATTAAAAATGTGCTAAATTAGGCATTTTTTACATATTTTTTGTAAATGATGATTAAAATTTAAGAAAAATTGTTTGAAAGGTCCTAACTTTAATAATCTAAAATTTTTTATGAAAATTTACTTGAATGAATTTTGAAATCTAAAGATTGCTCAAAAAGTCATGTTATACCTTAAAACAAGACACTTGGCATTACGTTTCAAAATAAAATTACATATTCAATGGGCTGTAAAAATAATCGAAAGACTTCACTTTTAAGTTCCTTTCTATAAATTGTATGATGTTTCAAGGCCCCAATTAATTGTTTCATATGCGTGGGTATGTTAAATAAACTATTAAGAGAAAAATTTAAATATGTGAAATAATATTGAAAGGATTATTTATTCAGTCCAATAAGCCTTGATATGCCCATTTTAATGAAACTTACTTATCAAGTATCATTATTTTTAGAAAGTGTTTTATGTAACTAAGTCATATGTAACTAAGCTTACTTACCACACTGGTGAATGAGTACTCCTTATTACATAATAGGCATGGTTTAGGCTTCATTCTGGACCATTCTGTCCCTCTTTCGATTTTTCTGATTTTGATATTCATATTTATACCCTATACCAGGTATTATATGTTTATGCGAATTGAAATAGACCTCATTTTTTATTATACCAAAACACTCAGAATCACTTTTTGATTCCATTTAAGTCTGCCCATCTGTCCATCTGTCCTTTCATCCGTCCACCTATCTTTCCACTTGCCCAACTGGCCATGTAAATTTGTTAGCAAAGTACATGACGTAATTTGGAAGCTATTTGAATAAAATTTGGCATGTAGACGTGATATAACCCAGAAAGATCCGAAATGAGTTATGGATAAGATCAGACTACTTTGAAAACCATGCCTCATGTGAAAAAATGTATAATTTTGAATATTTCTTTAGAAAAATATGGTGTAGAATATAACCCAGTTAGCTAAGACCGTATTTTTTTCTCCTTTTTTTTCCCCTCATTCTCCAAAAATCGTGCTTTGTCAAAGTTGTTTTATAAAAACAACAAAGAAATAAAAGAAAGAAGAAAAAAGGAAAACGGAAAACGTAGAAGAAAAGTTTAGAACAAATTTTCTTCATTTCACAATCATTACTATTATGACAACCTGAACACTGATGATTATATGATGAATCAAATGTTATGAGTTATGAAATGAAAAATAATATAACAGAAACAAAAAAAAACCAACCAAAATAAGACAAAACAAAGGGAAAACTATGTGAGAAAAAAAATTAAGAAATATAAATGAAGTTAATATTAAATTATGTATTTGAAAAAAATAATCGGTGGGCGTTTACCAATTTAATACCTTTACACATATACATTAAAAACAAAAGTAATAATAATGGCAAAATAAAAGCCAAATAAAATCATATTTCAATTTTTGGTTTTATTTGGCCTAACACTTTAAAATATTTAGAACTGTCGAATTTATTAAAAGCAAAAAAAAAAAAAAAAATCTTAATGAAAAATTACATAAATAAATAAAAAATAAAAAATGTTTCAATTGATCAAGATTGGGATTAATATCGAGATCGAGGGTGAGAAACAATAAATATTTAAAATTTTAAAGTTTAGTATGAATTTTATATAAAAATTAACAAAATTTAATTTAATTGAATTTTTTTTTTTTGATTATCAATTTTTTCATATTTTTCAAGCATTTTAAAACAATAAATAATTAAAAAATTAAAAATTAAAAATTAAAAATCAATGATTTGAAATTTCAGATAATTGAAATAATAATTAACTTTTTCCACAAAAATGTAAAGCCCTTTAAAAAATGAATTTTTGTAGTCCAATCTTTGGATGTGTGCACAAATATGAGTTTTTTTTTTTTCTTAATTAATATGCACAATTATAAATTTAGTGCTATGGGGCACGTGATCGAAATAATAGTTTAATTTTTCCCATAATTATTTTCAGTGGCCTTTGGGGATAAAACGCGTCTACAAACGAAATTTCATAAATGTAATGCCAAAATTGCTTTCTAATCTTCTTATGGGGATAGACAAACGTACACATGAACAAATAGAAAGGCTTAAATCGAATCAGAAAGTGACATTGCCTTTTCCGAATTTTTTTTCAAATATTTCGAAATGTTTATGAGAAATGCCAAAATCAAGACGTAAACATATCAAGACGTTATTAAATGTATATGGCATAAAATCCGTATTATTTTATAGGTTACAAATGTTATCCGTATGGACCAATCAATTTTAGAATAATGGATCTTTCAACATTATGGAACCATTTGATAAAAATTCAAAACATTCAGTGCAAATAGAAAGAATTTTGACTTGTACTTTCACTTCCTTTATCACTCATCTATATCTCTCTCTATCCCTCTTTCTTTACCTCTCACTCTCTGCCTCTTTCTCTATATCGCTCTATTTGTCTCTCTCTCTCTCTCTCTCTCCTCTCTCTCTCTCTCCCTCTCTCTATTTGTCTATCTCTATCAACCTATTTGTTCTTCTGTCTCTTTAACCAAATTTGTGCCATTCTCTTTATTTTTCTTTTCCTCTCTGCCTTTATTAGTCATAAAAACTAGCTTTTTTTCTATTACATATCCTTCTTTATCCTTTTTTTATCTCTGTTTATGTTTTGTGAAATATTCTTCATGGAAATGTGTTTGTGTAAACTTTACTTTACAAATAATGCACGATAAGTGTAGGGTATTAATATAGTTCATATTAATTAGTGTAATTTTATTATTTCATATTATTTTTTATTGTTATTGCTATTGTTATTGTTATTGTTATTGTTACTGCTATGATTATTATTATAACAAGATTCTTATGTTAACATAAAATTATGTTATTTCGCTCATTTCTCTTTAAGAAATTTTATTCTAGAATCGTGTTGGGATTTTCGAATTTTCTTTTGCTCCTTCTTTCTTCTCCTTTTCTTTTTCTTTTTTTTTTTTATTTTTTTTTTTTTTTGGTTTTTTGTCTAAATTGTTATTAGTAGTGCATTGATTATTGATGCTTTTTTCCCTTAAATGCTAACAATTTTTATAAAATTTCAGGCTACAAAAAATCTCTTTGGACTTTGAATTCTGCTACAAATTAATCATAAGTATCAGCTTAAATTCGATTTCAAAATGAAGTGAATCGTTCAAAGGTCACGCCTACATCAACATCCATTAAGCCTCATCAATTTTGAATGCTTCTATAGATTTTGAAGTATACCCAGACAATACTTCTTAATGATGCTAATAATTCGGCGCCCCCATTTCAAAATTATACAACATTTTATGGGGTCACACTTACCTGGTTAACTTTCTTTATTTTATAACTTATTATTTGTGGTTAAGTTTTACTTTTTCTTACCAAAAAAAAAAAAAAAAATATTTGCGTTCATGACTTGAACTTAAAGGGCGGGTATTCAAGAGATCGTATAATATTCAACTAAATAATATTTTCTCACTTTATTTAATTCGAAATTTTCTTCTTTTTTTATTTTCATTTTTACGTCTTTTTTTTATGATAATTTATCTCTTAAACTCTTTCCTTTTATTGTGCATTATTTCATCTTATGGATTTCCTCAATTATTTGCTGGAGAGAAAAAATAAAAAAAAAAAGAAAAAAGAAAAAAAAACGAATGGCAGCTAAAGCAAAAGGAAAATAATCATATTAATAATAAAGTGAGAACATTTTTCCATCATTTTCTAACTCTTTCTCTCAATTTCGTTTGCTCTGTAACAATCAGTTTATGTAACGATTTAACGTGTTTTGTGCCTTTAGGTCAACTATTTAAATCAAAAAAAAGAAAAAAAAAAATGAAATGTAAAAAAAAGTAGAAGCTAAGGCTTGTTTTTCCTTTTATTTTGATTTGAGACTGCAACACAAACTGCAGGCAGGGCAGAGGAAAAAATCAAAGTACAAAAAAAAAAAAACAAGAAAAAATTTTTATATTTTTTTAATATTTTTCTTATGGTAAATGTACCGTTTTGTTAGGAAATTGCGTCTTTCTTACTTTTGTTATTTGATTTTTTTTTCTATTGATTTTCTTTTCCAATAATTTTGCTTTTTCTCCGTCTTTTGATTTCCCTACCTCTGTCCACCATTTTACATGGATTTTCCTTCTAAACGGCTGATAATTCATGCTAATTGTAAATTTGTTGGTGTTGTGTAAACGGTATCGCGCTACCGATGGCTCTAGAATATCTATTGGCAAATATTATACAATATTATTATTATATTTATTGTTTTTGCTGCTTTTCCTGCTTTTGTTATACAACTATTATTGCTGGAAATGTTGGCGGCACAATGATAATGATAATGATGATTGTGACTATAACTGTGCGATGCCATTTAAAGGCGTAAAAAATGGTAGCATTTTTGCATTCTACACCATTTTTGTGATATTATAAGTTTGGATTGATATTTATAACATCCCGAAAGATTTGGAATAGATTTATTATTATTCTTCTCAACATAACTTATAATTGAGCGCGTCTGTCCACGCGTAGGTTTATCCATTTGTCCATCTATGTTTCCATTCAGCTGTCTTGCTAACTATTCATCCGCTCATCCATCCATCCGCCCTTTCAAGCGCCCATGCATCCGACCTTTCATTTGTCCATCCATCCGTCTTTTCATTTGTCCATCCATCCGTCCTTGTATTTGACCATCCGGCCTTCCTTCATCCGTACGTCCATCCTCCCCTCTATCTAGCCCTCCACCCATCCGTCCATTCATATGCCCATCCATCTGTCCATCCATCTGTCCATCCATCTGCCCATCCATTTATCATCAAAGTCTACTTTCCATATGGAAAAAATTTACAAGAATTTTTAACAAAATTTTTTTTTTTTACATTTATATAAAATTCTGTATATCAAATTTAATACAGATTGAGCAACTTTTATGAATTTCTCTGCCATATAATAAACTTTACAAATGACTTGACTTGACTTGACTTGACTTGACTTGAATTGACTTGACTTGTTTTGCCTTGACATGACTTAATTTTGTCACTATAATTAAATGAAGTAATTTTTTGCCATGTAAAAGAGTCGGCTCTAATTGATTAGAATAGAACATTCATACTCACTTTTATTTTACTCTTGCTGCTGGAAACAAGAAAAAAGAAATTTTTTTTTTATTTTTTTAAGGGAAATCATAACAATTTTGAACATAAAATTTAGTCATCAAAAATTAAAGCAGAGTGAATAAAGCCCCCTTTTTTACAATTCGCAATGAATTTGACTACTTTACCAATAAAAAGTAAAACCATATAAAAATGAACAAAAAAAGAAAAAAAAAAAAGAAAAGCATTTTTCTTAAACAGCACCAGACAGAAAAGAAAACATTTTCATGATCGAGAAAACTAGAGTACTAAATAAAACCGTTATAATATCCTAATAAAAATTTCTGGCAAACGATTACAAATAGCAGTACACGATTTAACGTAAACTATGAAATTTTCAATGGTTGGAAAAATTTCATTTAACTTGTTATTTGAATCAAATGAAAAAGAATTCATATGCTAATTGAAAATTTCGATTCAAAAAGTGATTCCAAGATAATAGACATAATAATGAAAGATGACTCCAAATCAAGCGCCTTTTATATTAACACTAATCGAAAATTTAAAATTAAAAAGTAATTCTGGGATAATGCATTAAATGAAAGGTGATGCCATCTCAAGCTCTTCTTATTTTCCACAAAAATTTCTATAATGAGACACATAAATAGGAAAACGATCCTTTAAAAGTGTAAGCTGTTTAGAGACCTTTTTCCATTTTGAAATGAAACCTTAATTTTTATCTAAAATATCTCAAGAGAACTCCCTAAAGCTTTTAGAAAAAATTTGCTTATCACATGAAATACCGATTTAGAGAAATGCCTTTAAAAAAGCCTTTAAATTAAATATTTCATACTTAGTCTACTTTCTTAGAGTTTCATTCAATTTAAAGTCTTACAAAAATTTTTATTAAAAAAATTAATAGCAAATTTAAAGCATGAAAAAAAAATTTAAAGGAAAAATATTTCCTATTTTATTGCATTTTAATGCGCCTTCATATTCAAATCGCTTAATTCTTGTTTTCCCTTTTTTCCTTATTCTCCATTCTTAAATTCATTGCCTTGTAATTATATAAAGAATATAATTTAGATAATAAAATATCTAGCAAATAAGTTAGTTCGAAACAATTTAAAAGGCACATTGTTTAACTTCATTGGCCATTTGGTCATTTGGCCATTTGCTTCATATAATTGAAAGGTAATTACGATTTTAGTTGAGTTTATTTTCTAAGTTACGAGAATGGCCATTAAAAGTACATATAAAATTTTTTTTATTAATTATATTTCATTAAATGTAAACTAATAATAGAAAAATGAAGATTAATTATTAGTAAAAGTAATTCGATTGGTTTATAAATAATTAACAAATGTTATAAACTATTAAATATAATTATGATTTTATACAGTTCAGTTAATTAAATGATAACCAAAAAAAAAAAAAAAAACATAAAAAAAACTAGAAATTTCAAAAAAAAATTTTTAAATGGGTTTTCTATGAAAAAAAAAAGACGAAAAGAATCGATTTCATTAAAAATTTTGTACATAATTTGGAATGGTCGCAAAATTAGTTTTGTGTCATAAGATCGAGTTGGATAAACTTTTGAAATATTCTAAATAAATTGTTTAGGCGCAATAAGAACCCTCCTCTAAAAAAAAATTATACCAAGGACTTTAAAAATTTCTCACCATCAAGCATCTGCATTAATTTTTTAATTCTAAGCGCTATTTGATATACGAAGGGACATCTATTTGAAAAAGTTCTACTACAGACTATTTGCCTTCATAAACATGTGTCAGTTAGAGCAGTAAAAAGTTGGGGTAAATTAAAGTCTTTTAGATAGTAAATTGTTCAACATTCAAAGGTTTTATTTTGTATGCGCTTCGTGCGCGGTATTGGCCCCACAGCCTTTTAGACGATTAAAACTGATGACCCATGATTTGATCGCGAGAGCTCATGACCGGCTTTGAAAGCCATCACTACCAATAACTTTCACATGAGCTACCAGTTGAAAATGTTGCTTTCCGGTAATGTAACAGACTCAATGCCTTCTACCTAAAATCAATAGACCACGAAAAGAAGGGATGATTTACAAGGAAAAAAAAAATTACCATAAACTGTTTACAGCTAAATAAACAATTTATCAAATTCAATGAAGATTCAATGAAAAAGAAATACTTGAAAAATACATTTAATATGAAATTTTTCCAAGTTGTTTTGTGAAATATTTCTGATAACCAAATTTATCACTTTTTTTTAACAGATTGTTGATTTTTTCTTTTTCAATTTTTTTATTGTAATTTTTAAAAATTTTTCCTTTACATATTGAAATAATTTCATAAAGTTTAAGGGAGAAAGAAAAAATTAAATTGAATTAAATATTAATGAATTATTTAAAGCCAATGAAAATTATTTGAATGTTCACCTACACCACTTTAAGTAAATTGATTAATAAAAAATGAAAAATTAATGAGAATTCCAGAAAAATGTGATTTCTCTTACAAGAAAATGAAGTGATGGGCCTTAAGAAATATATCGATCTTTTGCAAAATTTGGTTTCATGTACAAATACAATATTTCTATCAAATTTTTTATCAAAAATTATAAGTTTTAAGTTTTTATAAAAAAAATTTTTTGCAAAATAAGACACGTAATCGAAATATTAGTCTACTTTTACTCATAACTATGCCAAGATTTCTTTAAAACAAAATGGGCCTATAGAAAAAATTTCATTTAATTAACTATCAAATTGCATTCTGAAGTTTGACAACAAATTTCCATGAAGACAGATGTACAGACGATTGGACAGATGGACCAAAAGTAAGTCTAAATATGAAACTAACTCAAACCCGTTTAAGTTTGTTACAAAACTTCACACAAATTTATAATGCCTTACTTACTTACTACTTTCATGTAGAATTTATAAAAACAACAAAAAAACCAAAAAAAAAAAAAAACTAATTCACATCACTTAACTCAAATTTCAACATAAAAAAAAAGAACTTTAAAGAATAAACAGGCTAAAAGAGTTTAATTCAAATCATAAAATTTCTGGTATTCTCAATTTACTTCATATGACAAAAATTTATAGTAAAACTGAACTGAACTGAAGTGAACTGAACTGAACTGAACTGAACTGAACTGAATTGTATTGAATTGAACACGAAAACACAAAAGAAGAGAAAAGGTCATAAAAAAAATTTCAAAAAAAAAAAAAAATAATAATAAATAAGGAAACTTTTTTTTCTTTTTTCAATGAACAAATTTTAAATCAAAACCACACAAGTTTGCACAATCATTCACCTTCGTCCGCACCCTCACACGTTTATCACGTAAAAGTAATTTGATCTATAAGCTAAAGAAGAAACAAAAGATTTTCAAAAAAAAAAGAAAAAAAAAATTCGAAAAAAAAATTTTTTTTTCTTTTTTCATATTAAATGGGAATAATTTAACAAAGTTGCAACAAGTTAATTAAACACTTAATATGCGGTGAGAGCATAAAATGTTATTACCACATGCATTTATATTTTGTTGTTGTCTTAATTAAAATAATTAAAACGTTAATTGTATAAAAGAAAAAACAAAAAAATTATTCATTCATTATTTATTGTTGGTACTTTTAACTTAATAATAATAATAATAACACAACAAACAACAAACAACAAACAACACACAACACAACAAATATATAAAAAAAATCTTTAGAGATGGCTGAGTGATTTTTTTAGTTTTGCAACAAAATGTTTTCATATAACGATGTATAAGAAAATTTACCAGCTGCACATTAAATAAAAACATTTTTATCATTATTATTATTTGTATTATTTGTATTATTTGTTATTGTTGTTTTAGTTATTGTTAATGTTAGTATTATTATAATTACTTTAGTTGTAGTTATTAAAGTTGGTGTTATTGTTGAAGTTGTCATTGTTGTTGCAGTTGTAGGAATTGAAATTGTTGTTGTTGGAATTGTTGTTAGAATTGTCATTAGAGTGTTGTTGTTGTTGTTGTTGTTGTTGGACTTGTTGTTGTCATTGTTGTTGAAATTGTCATTGTTGTTAGAGTTGTTGTTGAAATTGTCATTGCTGTTGTAGTTGTCATTGTTGTTGGAGTTGTTGTTAAAGTTGTCATTGTTGGGGGAATTGTTGTTGGTGTTGTCATTATTGTTGGTCTTTTTGTTTGTTGTTGTTAGCACTATTATTACTTTAGTTGTACCTCTTAAAATTGGAGTTATTGTTGGAATTTTGAAAATGTTGCTGAATTTGTCATTCTGGGTGAAGTTGCTAATGGAGTTGTCATTGTTGGTGGAGTTGCTGCTGAGGTTGTCATTGTTGTTGGAGTTGGAGTTGTCATTGTTGTTGAAGTTGTCATCGTTGGCGGTGTTGTTGCTAGAGTTGTCTCTATTGGTGGAGTTGTTGTTAAAGTTGTCATTATTGGTGGAGTTGTTGTTGGTGTTGTTGTTGGAATTATTTATCTAGTTGTTGATGGCGTTGTTGGTGAAATTGTTCTTGGAATTGTTGTTAAAGTTGTTATTGAAGTTTTCCTTGTTATTGCTGCTGAAGTTGTCATTGTTGTTGTAATAATACTTGTGTTGAAGTTGTTCCACCTACAAATATATAGGTAGAATTTGGCCCTAGAGTTCATCAAAGAATCTTAAATTCTTCACTTTAACTAACTGAAAGTTTTTCTCTATAACAATCAAAATGTAGTTTAAGTTCTTGCAGATCTTTCAATTCAGGGGTTTTATAAATCTAATGAAGTGTATTATTATCGAAAATCTTGGCCATTTTACGTTTACTTTTTTATCTTTACTTTTAATCTTTTTAATTTTTAAAAATCTTTCACTCTTTGTAAAAAAAAAAACTCTATAGAAAACAATCCATGAATTGTAACTAACTTTTTATGGACCAATTTGGGAAATCTCTTCATTTATTATAAATTTTCTGGGAAGTCTAGGCTTCTTTTCCGAAAACAAAATTATTTCATATTATAAAAAGGAAAACGCTTTAAATAAATTTAGAGTTTCCACACAAAAGTTTCCCCCAGCAAAGAATTTTGATTGGAAACTTTAGTAAAAATTCTTTATAAATAAACCGAAGAATTTTGATTGGAAATTTTAGTAAAAATTCTTTATAAATAAACCGAAGAATTTTGATTGGAAATTTTAGTAAAAATTCTTTATAATAACGAAAATTTTATGAAATTTAGTAAAAATCTTTATAAATAAACCCAAAAATTTTAATTGGAAATTTTAGTAAAAATTCTTTATAAATAAACCCAAAAATTTTGATTGGAAATTTTAGTAAAAATTCTTTATAAATAAACCGAAGAATTTTGATTGGAAATTTTAGTAAAAATTCTTTATAAATAAACCGAAGAATTTTGATTGGAAATTTTAGTAAAAATTCTTTATAAATAAACCGAAGAATTTTGATTGGAAATTTTAGTAAAAATTCTTTATAAATAAACCGAAGAATTTTGATTGGAAATTTTAGTAAAAATTCTTTATAAATATATGATGAGAGGGTATTAAATAGTCGTTGACGATTTTGTACACAAAAAATTTTCTTCAATGTGTTCGCATGTTGAACATTTGTCATTCGAATACAGATGCTGACATATGCGGTGAATTTGTAGCGCTTTGAAATTTAAAGCCGTTGATTTGCTAAAAAAAAATAAAAAAAAAGATGAAAAATCAAAAAAAGGAACAAGAGGGGAACAGGAAAAAAGAAAGAACTGGCAACTCCTTTTATCCTCTTAGGGTTTATTTAATTCTATTCGAGGCTTTATTCGTTTCTGTTTTGGTTTTTTTCCAGTTTTCTGGATTGTTGTAGTCTGGCCTTTCTTTTTTTCGTTTTTTTTTGTTTTATTTTGTGGCATTGTCATCTATTAATGATAAGATTGTTTGCATTGTCTAAATAAATCATAAGGAAAAGTAATGAAGCACCTTCCAATAAACGATAACTATTCTTCTTTTCATTCACTTTTGATAGCAAAATTTAAAAACTAGATCATTTTTAAGGATCTATAAGATTAAAGTATTAGCATGTTTGACAAAAAAAAAAAACTTATTAAATAATAATATTGTTGTTGTTGTTCTTGTTATTATTATTATTCATTAATGTTAATGATATGTTTGTTTAAGCCAGCCTTTAACAGATCTGTAGAACAAAATTACAAAGAAGAAAAAATGGAAGAAAAATGTCATTCACTTCAAGGCTCGTTGACATACTCAAATGAAATGTTCTTAAGTAGGAGTTTGTAATCAAAGAAAAAAAAAATGCAATAAGAAAAGCGAAAGCAAAAACAAAAAGAATAAGAAAATCATTATAATAATAAATAGCCTTGTATGGAAAAGTTGTAATGAAATAGTTCTTGTTTTCATGTAACTTAAATTCAAGGACTTTAAATAAATTCTTAATGTTTTTTCTTTTTAAAAGTATTGTCCATCTCTAGAGACCAGTTTCTTCCATATTTCTGGTAGTATAAAAATTTTGCATGGGAAATATGATTTGTCTTTTTGAGGCCATCCAAGAATCGTTACATTTTTAAGCTTCCTCATAAAAATGAAAGAGCTGGTTAGGTAGAACGAGTGCCATCCAACTTAATAGGTAAAAGTTTGTAAGTGCTTTGTCACTTGAATATAGAGGCTAAGGTAGAACTTTCCTTGGACGTACTTCCAGATTAATTTGCATTGGTTTTGCAACATGAGGCCAGGGACTGTCACTTAACAAAATCGTTTTACCGTATGGCAACCTTTTTATCTTTTAGAACTCGGCTTAAATCACCCATGAGATTCATTTGATTCAGTTTGACCAGCTGATAATGGTAAAACCAAATGCACAGAAGAAGCTTCTAATGGATATACGGTTTTGGGTAGTGTATCGCCACTCAAGGTACGGTGCCCTTGAAGCAGTAATTTAGACGAAACTAAAATGTTATCTCAAATTTTTATGAAAATATCTAGAAAATTAGGCCTCGTTAGGCATAAAAATTTACAGATAGAGCTTCGAATAATAAATCCAAATTGACTGGAGCTTTTCCGAGATCTTACGTTCCAATTTGTTTATTAAGAAATTTTCTAACATTAAGGTTCAAATGTCACCGTCCAATATCAATAAATTAATAGTTTTTCTTTTTGTTTTTCATTTTGGTGGAAATTTTCTTCTTCTTCTTCTTCTTCTTCTTCTTTTACTTGTTTTTATAATTATTGTTGTTGTTGATGTTATTGTCAAAAAACAATCACTCCTTTTTGTTTTCTTCTCTTTTCTTTATTTTTTTTTTTTTTGCTTTGTTACTTAATCTGAAATTATAATCGTGGCATGAACAAAATAAAATTGTCGCAAAATACCTAAGAAACAACGACTAATCAAACATACTACACCACATCATTTACATGTGTTAGCATCAAGCAAATTTTTTAGTTAATCTTTAAGTTATGAAGTAAAAATATTTATTTAAAAAATTTTTCAAAAAAAAAAATAAATAAAAAGTAAGAAAATTATAATTGGTTGCGGCCAATTCCAGGCATTAATTGGCAATATTTAGGGTTCTAAAAGATTTTACAATTTCAGGTAGGCGTGACCGTTGAGCATTTATCTTTTGTTGTTTGCGATTAAAGAACAAAAATCGAATAAATTTTGCTTTAAGAAACAAAAGTATTCTCAATTACCTATTACGTTATGGGCGTGTCCTTTAACCTTTTTGGCACACTTTTAATATCAATCTGCTTACAAGAATTCTCAATATTAGTGGCAAATTTTAAGTTAATAGATCAATTTTTATGACCAGTAAAGTGTTAACAACACAAAGACGGAATGGACAGATGGACAAATAGATAGACAGACAGACGGACAAATATATCTAAATCGCTTTAGAATTTGTATCTTCAATGGTGTCTTGTTAGATATTACAAATGTAATAACATAATGAATATAATCCTAAACTCTAGATGGATGATTATAAGAAAAGAAAAAAGTAAAATATTCCCATGCCTTAAGAGGGATTTATTATTTTAACTATTGTTACCAACAATCCACTCAAATACTTAAGTAAACAAATCTAAATGCCAACAAACATTTATATGTATAAAATAGTTTTTCTTTGGAAATTTTCTTTTACATTAACAATAACAACAACAATCATCATCATCAACATTTATTTATCATTTCCATTTTCTTATTTCAATCAACCAGACCAATTGATGATGTTTGAAACATTTAATATGATCAGAAATGATAATGATTCTGAGATTCTGTAATCAGCAATAAAATATATATGAAATACTTGACTTCCTTTGCTTCTTCTCTTCTTCTTCTTCTTCTTCTCCTCTTCTCCTTCTCCTTCTGAATATATTATTATAATTTTATATATCAAAATATAAAACTTTGCCCATTCATCTTTGTGAGTTGTCTTAAAGTTTGAACCTAAAAAAAGTGCCATTAAATCGTTCTCTGGCTTCACGAGTCAAGACATAACAAAATTTTCGAAAATTTCTATGATGAATTTTGTAATAAAAATTTTAAAATGCCATAAAATCGGCAAAGACCATGCCAAATCACAATTTCATAATATTTTGAATACTTTGATCTAGTTTTTTTTTTCCAATTTGCCATTAAAAAATAAAACCTTTTCTAAGCACTTTATGTCAAAGAGTTTGCTTTCAAAACTCAAAAAGTCAAAAAAAAAAATATTGTTACACTCATGTGGTGGGTATTCAAAATTTCAATTAAATCATATTTATTAAAGTTGTTGTTATTTGTTGTTGTTATTGTTATTATTTGATGTCATTGTTGCTATTGTGTTTTGTATTGTTATCTTTCGTTCGAAGGCTGCTTATCGCCTTCATTGTTAAATATTATCAATAATTTGTCGAAGGGTAAGCATACAAATTTTATTCTAACCTTTCTCATTATATATATTTATTTTTATCTATCTCTTTCTTACTCTATTTAACTAACTAACCTCAGAGGGTGACACTCTGATCGTTGCAGCAGAATATTTTTCCTTATTTCTTTATTTTCTTTATTTTCTTATTGTTTCTGGTTTTTTTTTTTTACCACTGGTTTTTTTTTCTTTCTCCAACTTTCTCTTTTCTTTTCTATTACGTTTTTCTGGTAATGATCACGTATTTCATATATAAATTTTGATATGTTTTGTATCCATGTTTGTCATTTATTGCGGTTTATTATTTATTTGTATAAATTAAAAAATTTTCATCAATCAACTCGATATTTTGAGTACATTTATTTTGTTAAATTGTTTGCCGTCTGTGGAAAACAATGTCATTAAAATCTATATCAAAAGGCCATTATTTATTTTAATTGTTTTTTGAAACTAGGCCCCATCAAAAATTTTGACCTTTCTTTGGATACTTTCGCTAAATTTAAAAGATTTATTTATTTCATTGAAATTGTAAAAAAAAAAAAAAACATTAAGCAAACTCAAAATTTCTACATTTTCATTATGAAATATTAAATTTTGAATCAAATTAGCTATATGGAATCGTTCCAGCCAATTATACTGCTAACTAAAACGACATTTTTTTGACTATAAATATGGAAAAGAGCACCATTAAATTGCATTAGATAAAAGCAAAAGCAAATTTTTGAATTGGAATTGCAATTAATGGGATAACAATTAACTAAATGCCACGCCCATCATATAATCTAAAACCTAATTTCAATGATCTTTAAGTTATGAAAATTTTTTTCTTTGTTTTTTTTTTGTTTGTTAGTTTTGTTTCTATTCGGGCTTTAAGCTAGAATTTCAGAATCGAATTTTCTCTTAGAATTTCTTTTTTTGAACCAACAATAAATTAAAAGGCATAAGTTACGCCTACATGATAGCTTAAGGCAATAAATTTCATTTTATTCATTTTATTCATTTTATTCATTTCATTCATAAAGTATGAGATTCTTCAAATTGAGATGTTAAAGATGTTTTCCATTGGACCTCGCATTGAAGTACTAGAATGGCGGGCATTCAAAATTTCATCTCAAACGATTATTATTATTATTATTATTATTATTATTGTTATTGTTGTTATTGTTGTACATTTTTTTAAATTTATTTTTTTTTAAAGAACCCTTGTCACGCTATAAAAATAATATTAATTATAGGCTGCTGCTTTTTTTTCAAATTTTTTTTTCATTTTTTTTCTTTTTTGTTTCATCTCTATTTGTTATTGTCACAACATCATAAATTTAGTAAAAAAAAAATTGTTGAGAAAAAAGGTTCATATCTATATATAAAGAATATATATTTATATAAATAAATAAAAAAAAATTTTTTTATTATTATAAACATAACAAAAAATATAAACGAAGGGCGCTTAACTGTTGGTGGCTTCTTTTTTTTTTTAACTTCTCATTTAATTCTAGGCATGTTATCTTTGTTTCTTGTTCCTGATTCCTGGTTCTTTTTTTTTTTTGTTTATTGCAAGTCTTTTAATGTAAGAAATTTTTTAAAAAAAAAAATAAATTTAATTTATTTCAAAACAAAAGTAAAATTAATCAACTAAAATAAAGAGAAATATTATTTTTATTATTGTTATTGCTTTTTCACTTTATTTTACATTAAAAATATTTTGCATGAAATTGAAATATGATGAATTGAAGTTTTTGCGATTTAAAGCATCCTTAATTATCTTAAGGAAGGACAGAAGAAGAAAATATTTATTTTATTATAAAACTATTTTCACCACCACAATTGAAAGTGGAACTGAATTTTTATGGTAATTATGTAAAACAAAAATAGTAACAACAAATATATGTATATAAAAGACGATCCCTGACGAATATTAAATACCCTATATTATTTTAACTAATTTGATAAAATATGTGAATATGTAATTTGATAAAAATTGAATGAAAATTCCTGAAAGTGATATACGTGATTTTCCTTACAAGAAAGTGAAAGGACTGGAATGAAAGGATATGGATCAATATAGTTCAAAATTTTTATATATGCCTAAATACGACTAAATTTTTATCAAGAAATATTCTATATTAGGTTTTTCGACAATTCAAACCTTTACAAGACACATCTTTATATAAAGCAAAATTGTAATAATTATCTGATCTTAGCCACAATTTTGCCTGGATATCTATAAGCCAATACATGGCCGCATAACAAATTTCATTCAAATAGCTTTACTAGATGCGCCCTGTAGTTTGGCAACTGCCAAGTAGATGGGCAGACAAGATTTAGAAAGTGATTCTGAATCCACCAATATAATGAACTAACCCTAGGGTCTAAGTTAATGATTAAAAAAAATGTATAATAATAATGCTATTGAAAATATAAGAAACGAAGAAATTTAAAAGTGGCCATTTTATAAATTTGAAATTTGAGATAAATACAATTTTGATGAGAACGCTTTATTTAGAAACGATAACTGAAACGATTTAAATCTATCCCTCTGTCTCCATGTCTAAAGTCTAATCTTATCCACAAGGTCTTGACAATTTTAATAAAATTTATTATGTAGAAGCTCTCTTCAAATTGGATACATGGATAAAATCGGATAATATTTACAAGGGCTTTTTATAAAACGTTCTATTATAGGGCAATATATAAAAATCATATTAAAATTCATGAAAAATCCATACAGGCCATTTATTTGATAGATGTAATCAGTAAGCCAACATCTAAATCGAACCATTTTTTGATTGCCCTCTCCAATTCTAGAATCTTTAAGAGTTGGCCAGCTAAGGCCATACTTTTTTTTATTTCTCTCTCTTTCTCTCTTTAATTGCAATAAAAATTAAACAAAAATTATTTATTTGAGAGTAAAAAATATCTATAGATTTCCATTTTCCATTGTAATGAATCAAAATTATTTCAAGTGTAGTTACAATGACGCTTACCTTGGACGGCATTTAATCTGTTAAGAATTCAAGAAGAGATTTTATAATTTGCATAAACGTATTACATTAAATAAACTAAATAGAATGCGGTCAGAAGTGTTCATTTAACTTTTATGCCATTTACATTTTCATAATTTATGTAGATAAGAATAAAGATAAAAGATAAAAGATAAAAGATAAAAGAAAAGGGGTTAAAAAAAAGTCAAAGAGTTAAGGTGTAAAAAAATTTAAGTATAAAGAAAATGCATGGAAGTTTTAATGTAAATAACTTTATACATTTAAAATATATTAAATGTGTATGCATGTGTGTATGTAGTGTGTATGAATGTAAATAATAAAATCCTATAAATAAAGCTAAGTAATAAATATTTGTAGACAATGACAAAAATCCATACTTTTTCCAATTGAAATTTATGTACATTTTTTTTTGCGATTCATTTCAGTTAAATTCTACTACTTCTTTTACTTTTTTTACTTCTATCTCTTAACTACTTTCTCTTGCTCTTGTTTCTTTTTTTTTTTTTTTTTTTTTTGCTTCTTCACTTTAGATCTTTCACGCTAACTCATCAAGGTAACAACAACAACAACAACAATAACAATAACAACAATAATATTTTCATAAACACTTTCATCATCCTTTTTAAATGCTTCCTTAAACATATGACTAACAACATATACACTTACATACATACATACATACATACATAATATATATATATATATATATATATATATATATATATATATATATTATATATAAATTCTTCTTCTTCATGATATTATTACTATTCATTTTCTTCTTCTTTTTTGTTACTCTTTCCTTTTTTCCATTTTTCAAGTAACTCTTCAACTTAACTTTTCTTTATTACTTTACTTTTTATCCTCAACTATTTATTTATTGTATTTAAATGTGTATGTATTTGTTTGCGTATATGTATATGTATATTGTACTCTATATAATTTGCTTCTTTAGTTATTATAGAACTATATGAATATTTTTAATCTCAAACACAATGTTACAATTTCATTTAATTCTTCTTCATATTCTGCCGTATTCCCCACTTTATTTATATCGTACTTTATGCGGATAATACGTTTTATGCCAGTTAATTATTTCTATATATCTATATATTTTCAATTTCTATCTATTTTATATAAATAATATAAAATATATTATAAGTATATGGCTAATTGCTTTAATATAATTCACAATAATTTATATACTTGACATTTTCTTTTGGTGTTTCAATAGCAATAACAATAACAAGTAAAAATTTTATACTTGATCGATATTAACTTTTAAATTGTTTTTTTTTAAATAAATTAAAAGGTCAAACAAAATGAAAAATTTTAATTTTTACATTATTTGAAAATCATTTGAACAGTTCATTATATGGAAGATAATTCTAAAAATGGAACTTTGCTATATGAACTTTTTACATTAAAAATTTTATAACAAGCCAATTTTTGTTAATATATATTTAAAATTCTCACTTTTGTGCATACAAAAACTTTTTTTCGAAAAAAAAAAAAAACGTTACATGGAAAGAGGTCGTAAAAATAGGCCACATTGGATTAGATTCGATTCACATGTTTATCATGTCAAAATTCTGTAATAGATCAATTTCTATCATAATATATTTTAAATTGTTAATTTTTTTTTTGAAAAATTCATTATATGGGAAATGGTCATAAAAACGCTACGATTCCAGCCATTTTTGAACCAAAACCAAATTACATCAAAACAAAATCATTAAAATAACTCAACAATTGCTGTCCGCAGTTTCATTTAAAGTTTACATGAAGAGGCCATAGCCAGACAGACGGACAGATTCAATAAACGATTCTGAATGGATCTTTCTGGATACTGCAAATGTCCTTATAAATTTTGTAATACTTGATACTACAAATGGTGTGGCATATAAAAATAATAATAAAAAAAAATTCTTGTAAATACTTTTTTTTCTCATTTTCTCTTTCCCTTTATGATCATTCCTTACCCTTTTGTACTAGATTTCTTTCAACCATTCTCTCTCCCTCTCTGTCTCTCTGGCGAAACCTCTGCAAAATTACCTATTGCAATTTAGTGGTTTGTTTATTAAAGTGAGTAAGAGAAAAGAGTACAGAGATAAATTATGGGTAGAATAGTAGGCTTAGTAGTGGATATTTAATCCAATTGCATTTTGTGGCTAAATTGTAATTATTTCCTGCTGCGTGAGAATTTGTGGGAATAATTTCATTTCTTCATACATCATTTTACAATGCATTTAAAATTATTATTATTATTATTGATAAAAATTGTGTTTAGAAATATATATCAATGAAAAATCTATTATATTAAATTATAGAATAGACATAACAATATAATGAAGGGTCGAAATGAAGATAGAAAGGAAGGTAGAAAGGAATGAAGGCAGGAAGAAAGGCAGGACGGAAGGATGAAAAGATGGCATGTATAAAATAAAAACGGAAATTAAAAAAATATATAGTATAAATATTATAAAATTTTGTAAGTGAGAAAATCGATGGCAGGATTTTTAAAGCGTCTAAATTTTCCATAAAATTTTTAAATTTATTTATTTAAATTAAAAAAATGATTGAAGTATTACAAAAAAAATTATTAGATCATAAATAATAGAAGGACACACGTTACTATGGCTCTAGTTTCCTTACGGTCCTACGTACTTTTTTAAGGTCCTACTTTCTTTTAGACCCACCTTTTTAAGATCCTACTTTCTTATGGCTCTATTTTCTTAAAGTCTTACTTTTTTAAGGCCTTGCTTTTCTTATGTCTTTACCTTCTTAAGGCTCTAACTCCATAAGGACCTACTTTCTTAAGGTCCCATCTTCTTAAGGCTCTATATTTTTACGGGGAGACGTACAAGAAGAAAAATATATCCAAGGAAGTTTTTACGGTATATGAAATATAAGCAAATGCCTTAATAATGTCCTTTTTTTTTGATATTTTTCTCTTCTTATCAACAGCTGTTTTCTTATGATAATACATAAAATTTTAGCACTCTTTATTGAAATATCCTTTTTATCAAAATAAAAATACACTTTTCTTATCTATCTCATCTTATTTTCCTTTTCATTTTCATTTTCATTTTTCTTTTTGTTTTTATATTGTTATCTTTTCTTTTTGTTTTTGAATCTTGAATCAATTTCGATTCAGTACGATTAAGATCTAAATATATACAAAATAGCAATCTATGTTTATTTCTACATATGTATTCATTTTACATTCTTCGTATTACTTTGTCAAATGTTATACATGACAATCAATCGTAAAATATTTTATCACAATTTCTAGTTTTATCTTTTTAGTGATTCTTCTTTGTGTGATTTGTTTAACTGATAAAACACTCAACATTCTTATCCTACATACGTGTTATAAACAAGAAACATCTAAATCTATTTCATGGGTATTTTCTTGATTTTCATACTCTACGACATTTGTGGTCAGAGGTTTTTTTATAGATAACTTTGTAACACTCAGCAGGATATTTAGAGATAAACTCAACTTTTATTGCAGCGAATTGCACTTTCTCAATTGAATTGAGCCATTCTTTCCAACAGCTTATTCCTTCGGCTGTCCATCCAACTAGTTGCCCGGTTACTCCTCCGACTGCAGTTTGGTCTGTTCATTCATCTGTCTATCTGTCTGTCTCTTCATTTGACCCTCCCGTCTGCCTCTCCGATTGTTCTTACGATTGTTCACCCGACTACCCGTCCGTCCAATCGTACGTCTGTCCATCCGTCTCAATTGCCATCCATCAATCTCTCCATCTATCCATGTAAATTTCTTATCTAAATAAGGAGCACAATTTTAGAGCTATGTGACTGAATTTTATTACGTAGGCATGTCTTAACTCAAAAACACCCAAGAATAATGATCAGATCATATCAGATAATTATTATGGCGACGACCTATACAACGACCTATATTGCAAAAGTCTTATACAAAGAAAAACTACTAATTTCGAATATTTCTTTGTGAAATTGTAATGTCGAATATTTAATAGTCGACTTCAATCGACTATAAAATATTTACTTGTTTTTTTCTTGTATTGTTTTCTTTTTCTAGATTTACTATGAAATGTTATTGATAATAAACTTGTAACTTTCTTTCTTCGTGCTAACCGCATGAGTTTCTCTTTCAAAAATTATAAATTCAAAATTCAAAATTCTCGTAAAAAAAATGTTGTTTGGTTATTTTTGCACAACTGAGTGAATTTGTAACAAAATAACATTTTCTAGAAATTACCTGTCAATTGTTATCAATTAGATCTTAAGAACTAATGAGAAACACAGCATACAAAAATTTATCACCTTTTCTTCTATGCATAAACAAGATGAGAAATACAAGATTAAAATGGAGCTAAGAAAACGAAAAAAAAAAATAAATAAAAAATAAAAAATAAAAAATAAAAAAGAAATATGCAATCATTTGTGGGGATTTATGGGGGCTTTATATCTCTCTTTATGGGGGCTGTATCTTTTATGATCGTTTACACTAGAAATTCTCGATTGATTGTAATGTTATTCATGAAATTTTTTTCAAATTAGACAACAAAATACATCTTTTAGACGTTTATGAGTAACGAACAAGAAACAATAAAATTTTGCTTTAAAAAACAAAGGTACCTTCTCAGTTTATTTTATACTGTTAGTGTGTCCTTCCATCGATTTCACTTATGTTCAGTACCAACCTGCCTGCTAAAATTTCCAATACTTATGCTAAATTTTATTTGGTTATCACAACGTTTACGGGCAGAAAAATGCAAACATTTACATATACAATAAACAGATGGACATGGACAAATGGCCAGAAGGCCAAATGAATGGTTGACACACACTTTTAAATTAACTACAATCTTGATACCCATCACGTATAAATATATAATTTGTAGGATTTCCGAAATGTTCTTTTTGGGTAATGGGTATGGATGATGGTTATAAAAAGCCGGCTCCATTTAATAGAGTCCAAATGTGAAGATGAAACTTTTTGCCATACTCTCTAATTGTGCTAAATCATTATAAGCAAGTTCTAACAAGATTTTATTTCCTATTCAGTTTTTTCCTCTTTCTTTTTAACAACTTAACTCATGATTGTTTGAGCTGTTCACATGAATGAAAGAAACCAGAAAAGTCGAAATCTCTAAAGTAATTCTAATACATAAACTTTAAAGTTGAAGCAAGCAGTAACTAATAGAATTGAATTACATTTCCTTCTTTCTCTTTTTTTTTTTTTTTTTTAGTTTTCTTGCCTTCTTGCCATGTTGGCTTTATTGTGGTTGTTATACATACCAGTCTGGTCATTGGATAGTTGTGCCCTATAATTATGATTATGGCGCCTCTATGCTACATAAATAACTAGACAATAAGAATAAATGAATAGTTTGTTGTGATGGCAACGTGAAGATGACTAATTATAATATATTTATTGTTTTCTTTTTTCTTTTTTACAATTATTGTTCTTGTTATTGCTCTTGTTATAGTTACAATTGCTATAATTTAACCATCACAAGGGTGTTAGAATATTTCTACTGGATGTTCCTTTCTTTTCTTGTTTTTCTCTTCTCTTTCATATAATAATCATTTATTTTTTTGATATGAGAAATGAATGCAATAAAGAAACCAGTAAAATAAATTGAATAAATTATTCTTTGTTATTATTATGGTTGTATGTTATATCAAAGGTGTAATTAATTAGTTAAAGTATATTAAGTACAATCAAGTATAACACTTCAGAATAAATTCACAATTTAATGTTAATGTATACACAACGACCAAAAAGTCTTTATCTTGATCATTCAGTTCATTTAATAAAATGAAAATGGAAATGATGAGTGATATGAAATGAAAAAATATAATGAAAATTATAAATACAATTAAAATTCTCTCTTTATCATATATATTAAAATCTTATAAAATAGCTTCGTATATATAAAATGCTAAATGAAAATTTACGTTCAATGCAGATGATTCTTCTTTTTAGTGCAATTTAATAAACAGAATAAATACACAAGGAAATGGAGAATTTGAATGGAAAGTTCTTATTTTATGGTGCAACAAAGAGAGAACTTCAATAATAGTTTGGGTCTAACAATAGAGAAGTCCGACAATAGATAAATTTAACAATACAGAAATCCAACAATAGAGGGAGCCAATAGAGAAGTCCGATAATAGAGAAGAGTTGAGAGAAATCCGACAATAAAGAAGAAGTCGGAGAAGTCCGGTAATAGAGAAGTTTAACAACAGAGAAATCCAGCAATAGAGGGAGCCAATAGAAAGGTCCAACAATAGAGAAAAAATCGAAGAAGTCCGATCTACTCTATTGTCTACAATAGAGTAGATCGACAATAGAGAAATTTAACAATACAGAAATCCAATAATAAAGGCACCCAATAATAGAGAAGTCCGATAATAGAAAAGAAGTCGGAGAGGTCCGACAATTGAGAAGCCAGGCAATAGAGAAGCATGCTAATAGAGAAGTTTAACTATAAAGAAATCTAACAATAGAAGGAGCCAATAGAGAAGTCCTATAATAGAGAAGTCCTATAATAGAGAAGTCCTATAATAGTGAAGAAGTCGGAGAAGTCCGACAATAGAGAAGAAGTCGGACAATAGAAAAGCATGTAATAGAGAAGTTTAACAATAGAGAAATCCAACAATAGAGGGAGCCAACAATAGAGAAATCCAACAATATAGGGATGCAACAATAGAGGCATCCAACAATAGAGGGACTCAACAATAAAGGGATTCAACAATATATCGATCCAATAATAAAGAATTCTAACAATAGAGACACCCAACAACAGAGGACCCAACAGTAGAGGAACCCAACGATAGACGGATCAAACCAATAAAGAACTCCAACAATAAAAAAGTCCAACAAAAGAGAAGTTCAACCATAGATCGATCCAATAATAGAGAAGTCCAAAAATAGCGGGGACCAACACTTGATGAAAATCGCTCGATGTTCATCAAAAAAAAATTTTTCAAAATTTTAAAACGATTTTCATAAATCGAACACTTTCCGATTAAAGTCCTATAACATAAAGTGATTGTAAAAACCTCACATCCTAACTATACCAATTTAATGAAACTTTGAAAGACTTGAAATTCAAAAATGTGATATTTGCTTTTAAAAAAATATTGAAGAACTTAGCAGGCTACATCATTTGAGAATCAAGTATTTAATACAATCAGTCCTTTTTTCCTTCCTACTTAAAATACTTAAATTTCAAATGTTTTCGTAAAATTAATAGACCATGGAAAACGTAATGCCACATGAAGATTGACTGAGGTAGAAAGAACATTACTTAATAAAGGACCCTTTAATTTTAATTAGATCATTTATGCCATTTAAAATGTTCATTTACATATCTGTTTTAACTCTTTGCACTAAACAATTTCATTTCCCATTTAACTAAATAATATAAGTAAACATGAAGCGAAACTTTTATACACATTGAAAATGGGCTGCATCGTGTTAAACGTGTTCTCTATTTCATAATTAGAAAATGTTGCCGCTTTCATAGAGAAAAACGGACAAACAAATATAAACAAAAAAATTTTACACAAAATGAAATCAAATAAAAACATTACTTACAGATGCTTAAAGACTTGCTTTAGATACCCTACGCCATTTTGTTTAAGAAGATTAAGAAGTTAGGGAGTTAGGGAGCAAAACTGATTTCTATCAGGAAAATATATATCACAAATTGTCATTTTTTTAATAGAATAAGGTGTTATAAGGAGCCTTATAAAGGGCGCTGTAAAAGGTGTTATAAAATTAGATATAAATGGTATTATAAGAGGCCTTACAAAGGCCATTATAAGAGGCATTACAAGGGGTGTTACATGGGACATTACAAGGCTTGTCATAAGAAGCGTTATATGGGGCGTTGTAAATACCCTACGCCATTTTGTTTAAGAAGATTAAGAAGTTAGGGAGTTAGGGGGCAAAACTGATTTCTATAAGGAAAATATATATCAAAAATTGTCATTTTTTTAATAAAATAAAGCTTTATAAGGAGCCTTATAAAGGGCCTTGTAAAAGAAGTTATAAAATGAGATATAAATGGTATTATTAGAGGCATCATAAAGGCCGTTATAAAGGCAATACAAGGGGTGTTACATGGGACATTACAAAACATGTCATAAGAAGCGTTATATGGGGCATTATAAATACCCTACGCCATATTGTTTAAGAAGTTTAAGAAGTTAGGGAGCAGGATAATTCTTCTTCATGCAAAGCTGATTTTTATCAGGAAAATAGATATTAAAAATTGTCATTTTTTAAATAGAATAAAGCGTTATAAAGAGCCGTATAAAGGGCTTTGTAAAAGAAGTTATAAAATGAGATATAAATGGTATTATTAGAGGCATCATAAAGGCCGTTATAAGAGGCAATACAAGGGGTCTTATATTGGACATTACAGGGCATGTCATAAGAAGCGTTATATGTGGCGCTATAAAGAGTGTTTATTTAAAAACCTGCACTTCTTCAAGGTTCATTTATTTCTGCAAAAAGCACGGCTATATCTTAAAAATTTCTAGCGCATACTTAAACGAAATTGCCAAGTGTACTTTATATTCATTTAATGGACGGACATTAGATGCGTAGGCAAAAAAACCAATTATATTTAAATTGTAACGATGATTATAATAAAATTTACATACATCTACAAAATTTTAGATGACTCTCTAACAAAACTATATAATTTTTGTTAAACATTCAAAGATGGATGTAAACAGAGAATGGTGAATGGTGAATGGTGAATGGTGAATGGTGGCGAATGAGAAAGTGAGATTGTGTTATGGAAAAGTTCAGTTTTTTGAGTTTGTGTTTTGAGTTATTTGAAAGGGATCTTTTTTTCTATTTTTTTGAAATGAATGCATTAACATTCAACTTCAATTTCGCATGTTTGTATTAATTTGCTGGCATCCAAGCACATTTATGTGGTTATATTGCTACTGCTGCTGTTGTTATTATTATTATTGCATTACATTTTGTATGAACTAAGGTCCTTATATAAGTTAAGCAAATCAACTAGATAATTTTTCTAGTTTTAGTCTACTTTTAATATACATTTATTGTAAATGTCTATTAGGCCTTTGAATGTGTACAGCGATCTCTATGAATTTCATGATAGTTGCGGTTAATTTAAGTAACTCCATATAATTCCCTGACAACGTACGGCGCTTTACATAACACTCATCATATGCAGAGCAAATTTCATAGAGCAAATATGAAAATATAAAATAAAATAAAAACAAAAACAATAACAACAAATATAAAAATAAAAGGAAGAAGAAGAGTTAAAGAAATTGAAAGAATGAAAGAGCTCGCATAGAAAAGGAGTAAGTGAGATAGAGCGTTAGAAAAAGTAAAAGACATTGGGGCAAAAGCCCTACGCAAAGGCAAAGGCAAACACAAAGGTAGCGGCAGAGTTAGAGAGAAAGTGAAATAAATTTGAGAATTTAAATTTACTTTTACTATAACATTTATTTTGTATATTTGCATTGTACTCGTACATGAACTCTTTGGCCCCTTTTATTCCCTATTTTTTTTCCTTTTTTATTTCATTTTCCTTTAAACGTTGAGTCCAGTGGTGAACGATGATAGGCGCTAATATCGTACCATAATATTTGTATATAAATTTATGTATGCGTATTTATTTTTATACTCTACATCATTTTAATTAAAAAGTAACATAAATTTCTGCAAAAGGACTGGAAACTAAAAGCACATTTTTTTATTATTCCAATCTATTTTGTCTGTCTGTCTGTCTGTCTGTTTATATGCCCAGCGGTTCATTATTTAGCCGTATAAATCTTTTATTAGACTAACAATTGAAATTTTCGTGATATAAAGAAAAGCGCAGCCTTTCAATAAGTTTCTTTTCTGGAAATTACCCTCTCTCGACTTTAAGCCCAAATTTTATATGGAAACCAACAAATAATAAAAAGACACTTGGCAATGTTGCATGAAATTTGTTATTTGTCATATTGAATAAATATGAAACAAACTGAGCCCTTACGCCATCCCCCCCGCCACCCACTAAATTACGGGTGTTTTCCGGGCACCCCACCTTATGCCATGTTGAAAACTTTTCACAACATTTCAAAATTAAAAATTTCCTTTCCTTTTTCTTATTTAATTTTTTCTTGTATCGTTTCTTGCCTTGACTTTTCCATTAACTTAAGAAAAGTACTGTACAGATATTTAAGAGTCAGCCTGCTTCGACTATATCGCTTCTATTCAGTTTTTTTTTTATTTTTTTTTTTTTTGGTTTTTTCTGTTCTTTGTTCATTATGTGCTTTGTTTGCATTTTGCATGAACCGTGAGATTGTATTTTATGAAAACCGCAGTAAAAATTTAATCTACAAACAATTTTAAAAACTTTTAACATATGGCTTAAATAATATTTTGAATAACCACCATTCCAATATAGTGTATTAAAGTTATCAATGGGCGTGGCTACTTAAACAATAATTTATCTTGCAACAACTTAAGACTAATAAAATTTAATAAAATGTTTAAAAAAAAACCGTTATTTGGTTGGTGGTGTTGATAAATATGATACGATTTTAACTATTTTCAATAAGATTTTTAAGCATCTTCATCAAATTTTATTAAAATATATCAAAAATTTGCTTTCTCTACAAGATGGACACATAGACAGATGGACAGATGGACAGATGGACGGATGGACAGAGGGACAGATAGACGGTTGCTAAGAGGTAGAGACGACTCAGAAAGTGAGCTTGAATTTTTTCGTTTAATAAAATTTAGATCCCTTTTAAATATTTCTGGGTATTACACGAAGTTATAATACCCGATGCCGCAAGTAATTTAGGATTTAACAAATATCTGACAAAGTACAAAATATATTAAAAAAAAAGATAAAATAAATCAATCGACCCCCCCACATTACACCACTCACCAGCCCACCCACCACCCAACGAACCAAAATATTAGTGAATCACTAACAACTTCAAATATATAATTCAATCTGCGTATGTAGAAACAAAAAGTTTGCCATTTAAGCTCCGATTATCAAGTAGACCTGGCCATGGCATCAAGTACTTTTAATCGATATGGACTTTGATAAGAATCATACAATTCAAATGTTTATTGCTAATCGGAAACGACTTCTAAATACTTTCTTTATATGATGAAGTAAATTTTACGATAATATTTTCTAGCTCAAAAGATGGAAAATACATTATATCCATCGATTGATCCAATAGAAATATTTACAATTATTGCATTTTAATGTTACTTGTCTTTCTAAATCTTTGCTGCTACTTTAAACATTTTTTGCTGCCACTATAAATTTTCCAATTTTCTGCTACTAAAATTTCTTAAAAATATCAATATACCTGGTTTTTAATTTTCAAATTTTATTTCAAACTGTTATAAAAATTTTCACAAGTCTTTGAGATTTTGTTGAAAGAGCACTTATATTTTGGAATTTATTTATAAATTAAGTGAAAAGTTTTTGAAAGGATTCTTCCTTTTCTTTGCTTTGGCAAAGGAGGAATATATTTTTGCATTTGATTGATTGAATGAATGACTGAGAAACGTGTAACGCGAATAAAATCTTTTGCATATTGTTGTTGTTATCGTTGATTATATTAACCGTTAATCGTGCGTTATAGCCACGCCATCATTAACATTTTCGCCTACTTTCCTTCTCCTTCACGACCCTACCATTGTATGAATCTTTGGTCAGGGGTATGGTGGAAGCAACAGGAGCGGCATCTGGGGGAGTATAAATGGACAAACATCTGCGTGTGATGGATAAATTCGATGGGAAGCTGACAATTCAAAGCATAGCATGGGCCCCGGTCCCGATAAGTATAATAAATACTTTTCGTAAGTAAAATAACCTCAAAATGTCATTTCTTGGAAATTTTTACTCGAAAATATAAGAAATTCTCAGTATTACCGAAATATCCTACGGAAAGGTCCTTTCTCCCACTTTTGTTATCTTTGGTGTACAAAAGAAGTGTATGAATGGATCAAAATGGGTTGATTTATTTCGATAGTTCAATCCAGCAACTCGCTTAATAAGTAAGTAAATAATTCTAAGGACGAACATATTTACAAAATGCGCTATAAAATATACCCATCACCCAGAAGTTTGAGGGGGTGGGAAATATCGAAGGTCTTAAAAAGTGATTATATTTCGTTTCTGCACTAAATTTTAAATTGATTGAAACATCTGCCCGGTTGTTTGTCCGTGTTTTGTTAACATTTTTCGAAAGAGTCACAGGATCATAATTTCATAGAGTTTGGGTGATGGGTATGGCAACTTTTTACCTAAGACCAATTATACTTTTCCTACTTGCCGATTTTATATTTTGTTCTTCTAGGATAACAATGGAAAATAGAAGTGTAAAATGAACTCAAGCAATAATTACAACGGCGATAACAACAAGTTAGAAATAGGGAGACGAGAGAAGACAAAAATGTTGATGATGGTGTGGCTGAAATACACGCTTAATAGTTACTATGATCAACGGTAACAACAACAATAGAGAAAAGTTTCTAATGCTTAATCAATCGACCAATTCAAGCACTTGAAAAGAAAGGAACCAAGAAAATTTTCACGAAAATAAACATATCACCAAAATGATGCGTCATTATAAAAAACCGGGGCCAATATTTGTACGAAGTGAATAGATTAGAAAATTAGAAGTCAGAATGGGGGCAACAATTTCTATATATTTATTACATTTTTATTGTATTATTTTATATTTTGTAAAATTTTATTGATTCTTATTTAAATCATTAAAATTTTTCCACACTAGAATCAAATGTGGCTGAAAATAAAATTGCCGACTATTTCTATTATAAAAAAATGTATAAAATTCTTTTAAATATGAAATGAAAGAATAAAAGCATGAAAGGATTCACAGGATTTCTACAATACTTATCCTTTTTAACTCAATTAAATGAGATAACTACTTCAAGTCTCTTTAAAAGAAACCAAACAGTTGTCGTGGCAAACCATTGAAATGAGCGTCTTTAATGTCACCAATTAATACTCCAAATCGTTGAATGAGTATAATCGTAAAGTTAATTAATCTCATTCTGCTAAACAGATTAATTTATGTATATCAAAAATTCAGCTCAATAAAATGAACGTTCAAAATTGCTCTTTTTGCTTGTCTGCAAAAACGTTAAATATGAACAAGAAAAAAAAACAAAAAATGAAAGTGAAAATAATGAACTTTGAATGCGAAAAGTGTACATTACAAATGTGCTTCAGAAATTCTACAAAATCTGAACAGAACAGATGTCGTTGAAATGTTAATCAATAAATAATTTTTTGTCGTTCTTATTTTTTTTTTTTTGCTTCAAGTTTTTTTCGTTTTTTTTTTTTTGTGATGATTCTTTTTGGCATTTGCCAAATAACTAGAAGAAGACTTAAAATGTTCAATTAGTGCCAACAATGAAATGAGCCTTTTATCCCTTAAAAGTAAAAAAAAAAGAATTTTAACTCTTGATTTTTGCTAAAGTTTTCCGTTGAGGATGCGACCCTTTCCCTTAGTTCCTTTAAATTTAATATCAATCGTTTTATTACGTGCCTATTTTGATATTTGCTTGAATTCATGGAGAATTTATTTTTACATAAATTACATAAAATCGATTTAATTATATTGCGATTCTCGATATTAGATCGATGCCTTTATTGTTTGAAGAATCTTTTCAATAAACTTTTAATTTCATAAATTTAGCCCGTAAAATCATAAAGCTCCTTTTTATGGTTTCTGTTTCTTCTTGTTTGTTCTTTTTCCTGTTTTTTGTGTTAGGTGTTTCTTAAGTCGTTGCTTACCATCTTCTCGATTTATTGTACTCAAAATAAAATCGTTACGTTTTTCAAGAAGTGAACTTTTTTAAATTACTATTGGCGCTGATTAATCATTTAACAAGGCAATTTTACGATAATAAGCTCAAGAATCATCATCATCATCATCATCATCATCATCATCATCATCATCATGATTACATTTACACTTACATAAGCACATATATGTACGCATACCCAAAAGGAAGCACTGAAGACCCTACAAAGTATATAAACATTTTTGATCAGCCTTAAAATTCTGAATTGTTTTAGACATGTCTTTTTCATCTGGCATATGTCCGTATGTCTTTCCATCTGTCTTTCCATCTACCTATCCATCTGTCGATCTAACCATCTGTCCATCCATCTGTCTATCTATCTGTCCATCTGTATGTCCATCTGTCTGTCCATTTGTCCAGCCGCATTCTTCCAGCCGCATTATTAGAGATATCAAGCTATTTCAATTGTAAAATAAAAATTCTTTATAATATTAAATATGGGCTTGCAATGACCTTAAAAAGCACGAAAGGATTCATCGCATATCTACAATAATTATCATTTCTGACTCGTTTAGAAATGTTTTAATAAAATGATTTTGTCTCAAAATCATTTTATGGATAAAAATTAGAATTCCAACGATATTTTAACAAAAATTTATCTTTGCCTTGTATTTTGACATAGAAAATATAAACTGGACCATTTTTTGAACTTTTTTGCATAAAACGAAACCATCAAACAATCAACTTTCAAATAGTCAATTTTGCTGCTATGTAATTCATTAATTTGACTTTTTAATTTTATTAAACGAAATAATGTAAAATATTTAAAAGACGGCCATAATCTTAACCATGAAGTTTTTACATGACATTGTCATATTATACAACAACAAACCAGTCTAGTAACAAACACCCGTAGTAACATAAAATTTAATTTCATTTTAGTTAAACGCATTCATGTTTAAATTTTTTAAAATCTCTGTTTTATAAAGAAATTTAATATAACATTTTGTAGGCAAAATATGTATTTTTGTATAAAATTAATTATCATAGAATTGTCTTGGCTTGTTGTTGTTATTATTATTGTGACATTTTTATCATCAACATTTCATTTGTCAAAATTTATGACATTGACAATTGTATGGATAAATTGAATGCGACATAGAGCATTGTGGTGGGTGTTAATGAAAATTTTTCATGCATCCAACAAACACACATATACATACACACATACAGACACATTATATTTTTATATAATTATTATGTTAAGGAAATTTTTATTGGCATAACAACAAACTGAAAAAAAAAAACCAAACTCTAAATTACATGAAAATTCATTTAAGAAGAAAATTGAGTTTATACAAAACTTATCTTTTTTCAAAATTTATATTCTATATATAAGATTAAGATCGTTTCTTATAGATCCCATAATTTAAAACTCTTAAGAAAGTTAAAGTAAAAAATTTGCACAATTTTCGGTAGATTTGAAAAGTTTTTTTTTTTTTTTTTTTTTTTTTTTTATATGGCAGAGATTTCTAAAGATTGAATGCAACAAAATTTCTTAGGCAAAAAGTAATTGGATGCTAAAAAAAGCTTTAAAATTCCATCCATTAATGTTTTGAATAATTCTCGCATGGATGATCATACAAAACAACAATCAAAGAATGATTTCAAGTGGGATATTTGAAGTGAAAAAAATTTATATAGCTTGATGAAAAATTAAGCGGTATAAAACTTGAAAAAAAATGATCATTTTAAAAAATTTTGATATACCTTGATGAAAAATGAAGTGAATAAAATTTCAAAGAAATTTTCATTTAATGATGGTTTGTTATGCTACAAAAAATTTATAATACTTTCTATGGCGGAAAGTGTCTAAAATGGCATGAAAAGGCAACTTGATTGTTAAAAGGCCATTCTCTATGACATTCTTTATTACGATTTTGTTATTGTTGTCATGTGTTTTGTTAATACAAAAATACAAAAAAAAGAAAAATCATAAAAAATATACAAAAAAAATAGAAAGAATCCACCTTCTGCTTAGTTTCTAAATTTCACATGTTATTAAACCGTTATATTGCTTATATAACCCACCTTTATATAATACATATATACAAATATAATATATATATATATATATATATATATATATATATGATAAGAAAAGTTTACAACAAATGTAACAAAAAAGTAAATAAGAAAAACAAAAATGAAAGAAAAGAAGGAGAAAAATTTCAGAAATAAGTAGAAAAAGTATGCGATATTTTGTTTTATGATACTAAAAGAAATACTTGTTGCTATAACTGTTGCTATTACTTTTGCTGTTACTGTAGCGCGGTTTTTTTTTTTCTTTGTGTTCCTCTTTTATTATTATTATTTTTTTTTTCTTTTATTTCTTCTTTCACTCTGATATTTTGCAATGAGACAAACATATATGCACGCAATTTTGTAGCTTTTTCTTTTCTTTTCTTTTCTTTTCTTTTTATTGCATAGAACGTTACAAAAGAAAAAACCAAAAACCAAAGAATAATAATATGACAATTATTGGGTGAGGGCTTTTGTTAAAGCGGCACTTTAAAAAATACATATACATATATTTAATGCTTTATTGTTCTTATTATAAAAAGAGAAGTAAAAAAAAAAGATAAGTACGCCCTAAACTCATACGCTTTTATCATGAAATTATTTTGTCTAATACAGTCTTATTGGATTGTCGTTTTATGTGCTCATACATAAAATGTAATCAATACTAAATATCAAGTAACAATACAACTAAAATTGTCTTGTGAGATTTTTTTTTTTTTTTGTATTTAAAAGATATAAAGTAAAAATAAAAAAAGGACCAAATAAAATTAATAAATACATTATAATTGTTTGGGCCCTTAAAACAAATTTAGATAAATAAAATATTTAGAATTGTTAGTTTTATCGTATAAAAGCCATTTTTTTAAAAGGCGTGGTCGTAATTAGTAGCTTGGTAAAACATGCTTAAAGATGCTAAAAGTCATTCAAATAACTTCAAAATTATACGCTTTATTTTGATAAAAAAATTTATAGGAGCAATCAACAAATAAACGGATACAAAAAAGGATGGACAGACAGTTGTCAAATGTTTTAAAAATTGATTCTGAATCGTTTAATTAAATGACTAAAAATGAGCTTTAATTGTTTAAAAATATTTACAAAAATCTACACACAAGGGATGTAGGGTGTTTAATAATAAAATTTTTATAACTAAGACGATAAACAAGAGCACAAAGGAATTATTTTGTCAAAAATAAAAAAAAAAGATGGGAAAAATAAAAAATTAAATAACAGAGAAAAACGATAAATACACGAATATGTTTAAAATCGTTCTTACTTTACTTTAGCTAAAACTTGCTAATAAATTATAATATTATAGACCATTCGAAACGACTTTTAAATACTCTACACCAGATGGCTTAATGTGATCAATGAAGTGATAAATGATCAAGAAAATTTCAAGTAAACAAAATTATAGAATGTTTATACTTGGATAAAAAAATTATTTAATTTTGCTTATATTTGGACCTAACCACGCCCACATACCAATATTTCATTTAAATATTTCTTAAATTACAAGTAGTTTTCTCTTCTTTTTTTTTTCTAAAAATAAAGTGGTAACAGAAAGTAATTTTCAGTTCATCGTTCGAACAAAAAAAAAAAACAATCTCGATTTATTGCCTTCAAGTCCATTACACTTCGTGGCATATATTCTGTATGGTCTAAAATTATCAAAAAGAATTCTTAACTTAATTTTAAAGAATTTTTTATCTATACTTTTAGGCGATTTTCAAAGCTATTTTTAAGGAGTGTTTAAGGTCACTTTGTAACATTTCTTTTTAGATATTTTCTAATCTCGCGATTTTTATTTTATTAAACCGCTTATGAACTAATAAATCGAATTGAAAACTTATCATTTCAAAATTTGTAGATATATGAAAATTTGCTCGCTTCGTTTAATTTTTTGTTTTTTTTACTTTTTTCCTTTCATTTTATAAAACTAATTTTAAAGATTATTAGTGTAGGCGTGTCATATTTATAACTGAATGATTTTTACTCAATTACCAATCGCATCCGTATAATTAAATTTTTCAATGTCAATTTTACAATAAAGCTTTCGGCTGAAAAAAGCTAATATTTTTATTATTATTAATTTTCTAGTTTTGTTAGTCAAGATATTTAAAAAAACAATAAAAACTAACGAATGAAAAAAAGAGTAAAATATAGCCCCAAGATATTTAGTTATTGTCGTTATGCCAAATTTTGGGTGTTGGTATAAACGTATACAAACAGTTTTTTTACGCTGCACTCCACTGGCGATGGTACAAAATAAAAGTTAACACTTGAAAAAAATTTGAAGTGGTACTCAAATTTTTATATCCTACACCATATGTTCGACTAAGTATTATAAGTTTGTGAAGATGTTTGTTACATCCTAGAAAGAATTAAACTTAAACTCATCTTTTTTTTTTATTATAACGATCGATTTAGAATCACTTTCGGCCTAAATCGATACAGAATAACTTTATGAATCCATTTAGGCCGTTCTGTTTGCCTCTTATTAAGGCAGATTAGCCTTATAGGTGGCCATTTTATGATATTTATATTTCAATTTGATATATCGAAATATTCTGGTCCAGAAACGAGTCCTATTGAAAATAATCAAAAGCGATATTCATGACTTTTTGTTAAAGAAGTCACTTTATGAAAGCAAGTTACATTTTTAAATATATTTGAAAAAGAATTGTGCATGTTCTTGTATTTTGACATTAAAACTTTGTGTACTAAATTTGGCTTAGATCAGCATATTTTTTAAGACCCCTAAATATATAAAAGTTTTTTTTTGGGAAGGAAACTAGCTTTTTGAATAAATGCTATAATTTGAAATATACGTAGAAACAAAAATTGCCTCTGTCTAATATTTTAACATAAGAAATTTTGTTCAAATCGATATATTTTTTGAAATCCCTAACCCCCCCCCCCCCCCCCCCATCCAATCATCATATGAAGAAATCTTTCGAATTACATAAAAATAATTGAAAAATTACTGTGATATTTAAATGAAATTTAATAAGTAGGTGTGTCTTCATCCAAAGATTACTTAAATTGGGACAATTTTTCGGAGTACTCTTGAAGTAAAGATTTATTTAAGGAAAGAAAAATTAGCCGATTGATTGGTCCAAACTGAACCATTTTTCTAAATGAACTTTTCAAATCATATGAAAATGAAACTTAGAAAATATAATTATTTTAAAGTGATTTTAGAATCTGTCATGCCATCCCTAAACATTTTGACTTTACTTTATTTTCATATTTATGAACTGAACTAAACTAAAATGGAATGATATGAAATGAAATGGAATGAAATGGCATAGAATGGAGTAAGGTTAAATATTATAAAAATATATTAAAAGTAAGAAAAACAACAAAACAAAAAAAAAAGACGAAGAAACAAAGATGAACCATGTTCCAAGGTGTGGTGCCACTTGATATGATTTTTAAAGGCACACACCACACCACACCACACCACACTACACACACTCACGCGCACACACATATAAACGCATTTACTTACACTTACAATCTGCTATTTCATACATCAAAAAAAAAAAAAAAAAAAGAAAAGTTCATTCCCATCTTCATTCATTATCGTGAGTATGATTATTTCACGTTGATAATCGCATTTCGTGTGAAATTACTTGACGATTAAGGTGTTTATTACATATATATATATATATATATATAAAATCATATATTTGTATGTATATGCATAAAATATTATGACAAAGGAAGGTTTGGTGATGGCATCGAAAAGAACGTAAAAATTTTAAGAATATAAAACAAAATATAACAACTCACCTACACACACACATATATACATACATACATAAAAACATACATAGATCAATCCAGACAGTTGACAGATATGATATAGTTTTGTTTTGTTTTTGCTTCTTTTTTTTCTTTTCAGAAAAATTTTGTCCAACACAAGAAACATGAACGTGCGAAAATTTTACCCAAAAAAAAAAAAAAAATGCATAATAATAATTTCAATTTATCCATTTTTACTATATAAATATATAAATTACATTTTATATACGATAATTTAATTTAAAGACAATCGTGGCCGACAAATTAATACCACACACCACTTTATCTAATTTGTTGAACACTACGAGAAAGTCATATGAAATTCAGGCATTTAAAAAAAGTACGATTTTTTTTTCATATAAAGAAGTTACATGACAAAATAAATAGATCGATCTGATCCAAATATGACTTTTGTATAAAATTTTTAATAATAAATATTCACAATTATAAATATTTCCATATAAAAATCCTTGACCAAGCAAATTGTTACATGAAGCGTTGTCGTAATAATATTTTTATATTTGACAAAATTATTTACGGGTCTCTTTGGGCCAAGACACGCCTACACACCAAATTTTATTCAAATAGCTTTAAAATTGTGCCATTTACTGTAATAATGCCTAGAGAGGCCAGCAGATAGACAGATAGACAGGCAGATGGATAAACGAATACATAGACATAAAATGAGATAGACTTAAATGGAATCAGCAGATGATTCTAAGTTGATCAGTCTAATAAAAGATGGATCTACCTTGAACTTCTGTATCCTTGATACAGGAACGTCCTTAAAAAAATTTCCAGTATATCTCGGGCTTTGTACTTATTGTAAATTATGCCAAATTATCATAATGCCATGAATTTTTAACACAAGTATAATTCTTTTAAGGAATATGGGCGTGGCTTTTTTTTTTGATATTAATGGTTCATTTTCAATATAAAGGCGGCCATAAGTAATGTTGGAATATTTTTCGTAAATTTTCCACTGGATGAATATTTATAGAGAGTTAGACGGTTCGTTGGATAGAAGGACAGACAATTATAGCGGTGTAAATAATTTGTAACACCATTTGAAATGTCTTTCATAATGTTACAAACATTTTAATAAACTGTGCATGCATCTTTAACTTAAGTGGTTTGAGCTAGTTTGTAAGAAGACTAAATTTAGATTAAAATTAATTAGTCTTGAAAGATTTTCGTTTTTGGTTAATTAGTCGTCTGTCAAACAACTATAATGAAATAAATAAGAAAACGGAGATAAAGAAAAAGAAAAATAAAATAAAAAACGAATGATCATTGTGTCTGGAAAATTTGTAATTTTATTGTACGTTGTTGGTTCTATACGCCTCATAGATTTTTCATTTGTATTAGACCGTATAATTTGACGTTTAATGTCGCGTTTTCTTTTTCTTCTTTTTATATCGTTTTCCTTTTTACTTTCTTTTGTTTTTCGATGATTTTTCTAGCCATATATTTTTTCATTTGTTATTTAGTTGTTTCTTTACTTTTAGTCATGATGGTAACGCCTTATTTACTAAGCTTTTTTTTCATGTTGTCGCATGATTGTTTATCTTAAATTTACATTTACATCACTTTCTTTATCATACATTTTTCTATTAATAATAAATTTTTTCCCAAGTTCATAAAATGTCATACGAAATAGGGCAAATGGAAAAGCATGTTAAAAGCAATATTGCGACAGAATTTCTCTAGAAGTTTATAAAAATTTCTATCAAAGCATAAATTTCCAAATCCAGGTAACATTTTTCCCAAAAGATGTTTCCTAAGAGAAGTTTCTTGGGAGATTTTTTAATAGGACACTACAATTTTAGAATTGATCAGATAGAACTTCTAGAAAATTAACACGAATTAAAAGGTAGTGAAAACTTGTAATTTTTAAAATGAACTGAAATGTTTGTTATAGGGGAAAGAATCCAAAATATTGAACAAATTGGACCAAATTTCATATACTTATTACATATGTCAAATGAAAACCCTGAATGGATTTGCATTTAAACAACATTTCCAACTTTTTTCAGAGTAAGAATTTATAAGGAAAACGATCGTAAAAACTGTCCGATATTAAACAATTTTAATGGGGTTTACTGTTAGACCCCAAAAGCATACCTGTAACTTGTTGATAAATTTGCTTGAACAGATTCTTAAGGAATGGACTTGAAGCAGAAAATGTTGCGACCGATCGATCCTTTTGCTAAAGATTTGTAATAGCTTCGGAATTGAGTTCCATACGCTGGAATTCTGTTAAGTTATATGGATCAAGGGAATGCTTCCCAGAGATGAATACACTTATAAATAGATCTAAAACGTTTTATATGCTTAGCATTAGATAAATCTTTTCATTAATAAACTACTTTTTTTTAGAATAAGAGATTTCGAAATCTCTGTTTTGGCAAACTCATTTTGTTATTTTGAAGAATTTTTCCAAGGTTTATTCAATTTTGACCTGAATATCAATTAACATTAAAAGTTTTCTAATTAAATTAGCACCCTTATAGGCTCCTAACAATTTATTGATAGATAAAATACTTTAAAAAAAAAACTAAAAATATAAATAAAAAAAAATTAAAATAAAAAAAACAAAAAAAAAATTGTGTTAATTATAGCACTTTAAAACACCTGACGGCGTTTTATAACAATTTTTTATTGTTTTTGCTTTTGTTGTTGTTGCTGGTGTTATTGTTTATTAATAGAGCTATTCGTTTTGTACTTTAATTTCAGCAAACTATTAAAAGAAAAATTGGGAAAAAAAATTATTTATATCAATTTTCCTTGCTATTGTTTAATTTTTTTATATTTTTATTTTTTTTTTATGTTTTTTTGTTTTTTTGTTTCTTTGCTTTTTTTTGGTGTTCAATTTTCCGGTTGACTGATTCTTATGCAGAAAACTTTTTTTTGCATTAGATTGCACGCGCTGAATTCATTCAACCATTAAACAATTAAACGAATGAGCGGGTGATAAACGGCAAATGGTAAAAGAGGAAGAAGAAGAAAAACTAAATGATCAGCAAAAGATAAATTCGCACATTTTTTTTTGGCTTTCTTTTGCATCCTTCGTATCATCAAACTGAAATGGTTTATGGTTTTTCATCCAAGTCGAAAATGTTCGATAATCTGTGAGCATCGCTAAATTCTTAGCATCGATCACATTTCATTTCCTCAAAAACTGGCATTGCCTAAAGTCAGGCAACAGACCTTAAACAATGAACAAAAGAAACACCATATTCTTATGGAGTTTACTATTTATTTGATATCCCAACAACCCCTAAACCTCTTACTGGCCATCCCACACCGCCCCTTCAACCATTTTCTTCATATCATCTTGCCGATATATCGTAAGTTATTGACATAAAACACTAGAGTGATATTTGATTCATGATACAAACGATAGCATGTTAGACCAGCCGCCATAGCCTAATTTCATAGTATACTTAAGAACCAATTTTTACTCTAGGATTAATGGTCGCATGTACATGATGCCGCGTCTCCACTAGCTGACAATTTAAAGCCTATATTGCATTAAAGCTTAACCTTTAACATAAAAGAACCGGGACCTTCCCAAAAATCTTGGGCCATAGTAATAGCGCAGGATCTAACGATTATTCGTTAGATCTTGAGAATAGAAATATGGCCATAGTAATACCACAAGGCTTAGCCAGCAATGCATTTATTAAAAGAAATTGAACTCTTCTTTCGTGAGGACAACACCAGGGAATGTCATTAAAAGGGCCATCAAATTCTGGTGATTCCTCGGCAACCAAATAAAATCATTAATCCCATCTCCTGAAACTTATGAACATTGCCATAAAATTCATTCAACAACCCATTTTCAGTTATATTGGCTCTTCTCGGGCCTGCTAGCTTCCATATTAGGAAGGAGAGACAAATGGCCAAATAGATAACAAGTCAAAACAAGAGATTTGTAACCAGTAAACGGCCACGGCTGAAACAAAAAAAAAATGAAAGTTAATGCTAACAAAGAAGTGTTAAAGAGATTGATGACAAACACTTTGACGTATTTAGTACACTTGATAATGTGTATGCAATATCTTTAATGAATAAAGCAGATCACACGATATGCTCATAATATGTTGATAATAATGATCATAATAATGATAACGATGATGATTATGATGATGTTGGATTTAGTGTTATAGATATTTTTATGCACACCTTTTCAATGCTGTCTATTGTCAATTGTTATTGTTGCTGTTATTTAGATTCCAGTTACTGTTATAGCAAACTGTCAAAAGTTTGTGTTGTTTTCTTTTCTTCTTTTTTTTTTATTACTTATCCTTCTTTCTCTTTTTCTTTCTTTCTTTTATTTTTTTTCATTTTTTTCTGGATTTTTGTATTGCATTTTTTTTTTGTTGTTGCATTTGGCCTGTTAGAGTGAAGGTTAAAGGAAAGGCTGGCATTAATGATGGTTAAAGCGATAACCGTCAAAGTTTAAAATGTAATGACAAAAGCAAGAGAACGACAAAAAGACAATAAAAAAAACGAATTTATAAAATTTATAAAATTATAAGATAGAAATTAATAGAAAGATTAAATGATAATATTTTATGATATTTTAACTGAAATAATTTTAACTTCAAAATTATAAAGAGTTGGCCGTAACCAGATTTTACGATAATATTTGTCTTATGCAATCAGAAAGTTTCACAGAACCTATAAAATTGGAAAAAAAAAATAGAAACCAATAATCTGGAGCTTTAGAAAATGTTTCAACTTTCATGTAAAATATTTTATGGACCTTGATACAAGTTATGTAATGCTGAAAAGATCTTAAAGTCAACAAAATGTCTTTCTTACTGAAACTCTTACGATTTTTAGAAGATTTCGATGCAACATCCAAACAAATGGCCAACTAATTGCAAGGTCGAATAATCGATCACCTTTTGTAAGTAGCTACGTAGTTTTATACTAAAATAAAACTATAGAATGTGTTTCCCGGACAGCATTATTGAAGCAGGGCATTATAAAATCATGGAAATGGTTTCCTTCAAAAGAATGTTAAAATTCTTATACAAAATCATTCGAATTCTTGCCAATTCATTAGAATTAAATTAAGCCAAGCATTTTGATACAAATTCATTTGAATTTTTATAGAGAATTGTTGACGTTACCTGACAATATCTTGGTTCCTTGAGGAAATTCTAAATTTACTATAAAACCTTAAGTTAGGAAAATTATCCAAATAAATATACTTATTTTTAAAAATTCATTATTTAAATTTATAGTTCAAAATGTGGACCCATCGGTAGCACATATTTTTCCCATGAAAATGCAATAACACAATAATCTTCTTTGAGCAAAAAGGTGGCCATGAAAATCAACCAATTCTAAATATTTTCAAGGATATTTAGAAGCTAAAATTTTGTTTGAATAGGAAAAGGCCAGGCTCTTAATTTCTCTTGATTGATATAAAAAATTGCGCATACATTTTTTAGGTCTGCTTGCCATAAATTTCTTAAACCCTTTGCCCTTTTTTTTCTTCTAGATATTTTAACATTTCCCTAGAAAAATATTATACAATAAATACTTTTCGATATAAGAAAAATTATATTTTGAAATATTTTATTTGCCCTTTTTCCCCCCAAAATGGCCAATAAATTTCTTTCTATTTTTTTTTTTTTTTGAAACTCGATTTTATACAACAAAAATCTATATCAAGTGAAATATTTTATTATGACAATTTTTATTTTAAGGCAACAACTTGAGATGAAATATGAAGGCTTCCTACGATAAAATCTAAATAAACAGAAGCACAACTAAATTGAGTAAAGCATAATAAAAGCAAGGAAAATATATTTATATTATTTTGTTTTTCCTTCTTTTTTTTGTTTTGTTTTTTTTTTTTTTTTTTTTTTTTTTTTTGTTTCAAATGGTATATGAAATATTCGTAGAATAAATAAAAATCATAAATAAAAAGAAATTCTTGTAGATATAAAATAATTTGAAGTAAAATTGGAGCAAAATGCAACGACCGCCAAATCGTTGAAATGAAAGAATTTTTTAACGTTCAATGCAAAAGAATTAGAAAGGGAAAGAGAGAAAGAAAGAGGGAGAAAAATAGAGTACAGAACTTTGGTCGGATCATTTATCATTTTATATATTGTTGTTAAATTGTTGTTATTGTTGTCATTGTTTGTTGATATCAGATAATGTTTCCATTTTACATTTAAGATTTTATCAAAATGTTAATCATTGATCTCTGTATTTAAGCCAATCTACGATACAATATTATACAATATTATATTATAAGTTTGTGTAGATGTTTGTAAATGCCAAAAACGTAGAAAAAAAATTGAAAATTAGAACTTACTTATTTATTATACCCAACGACTCAAAAACACTTTCTAAATCAATTAAGGCCTGTCTGTCCATCTATCTATTCCTTGCCCATTTATATATATTATTACTTGTAGGCAGGTCTTGACCCCAAGATGTCCAAAAATAACCATATATTTTTGCAAAAGAATTATTTTTTGTATGCACCTTTAAAATTTTAACCAGTCCCTGTTGGCTCATGCAAAAAGAAGTTCATTTTTTAGAATTTCAAAAAAAATTTTTCGCATTGTTCGTAACACCAGTTCAAATGGTATAATGTATTTAACAGTTGGCCATGACTGTCTAAAACGTATATACCTATTTTAGATATGAATATGTTCATATGAATTGCAATAACAACAATATTAACATTAAGAATATAGATTATTTTCTTTTTGTTTGATATAAATTATTGGAAAAATTTTGTACGTTTTCAATTAAAGTACAACTCAATTGAGGTTATGTAATCATTTGTATAATGATTGTAATCTCTCAATGACAATTTAAGCCATGCATACAAGTTAAAAATACATTCTCCATATCATTCTAAGTCTCTCTCTCTCTCTCTCTCTCCCTCTTTCTCATGCTCTCTTTCAATCTTTCAGTATTAATCAAATGCGAAAATGAAATCAGTTAAATGAAATTGATTAGAGATTACAACAACAATAATAATTAAAAATTGTGACATAATGAACTAGCAAACATGTACAACAAAATCAATTAAAATACGAAACAAAGTTTATAATAAATAATGGCCGCATTGTAACGTTATTGTTCAGATTGGCCCATTTTTTTGAACACATTTTTTGAAATAACTTAGAAAGTAAGATTTTGTTAATATGGACCGTCCTTATGATATAGAAGAAACTGCACGGTCCTTCCCCATCGACGACACCAACTTGTTGCATTGTTCCATCGTCTGCGAATGCTAAGATAATGCGGCAATTGTTACTTGAGTACGCCAAATCAGACGATTGACCCATGATAGAGAAAAAGTGTCTTTGCCTATTTCGTATAGCCATTGTTCCAATAACAACATCACACAGTTGCTTACGAGTGAGGCGTATATCAAAACAAAAGGTGTTTAGGCCGTTCCAAGGTATATTGAATGTACATGGAAGTCTAGCAGGTATTTGTATAATAGCCTTTGCTTCATAAGACAATACAGTACCACCAAGATCACACTGCGAAGTCATTATCATTATGCTTAGTTGCTAGTGCTTGTCCATTTTTGCTTCTAGTGTTAAACTGGTGTTGCACCAAACCCGCAATTTGAATCATCAACCAATTTACAAACAAACCACAGAAACGGCTTTTCAAACTTATAAGATCGAATCTGTGTGGTAGAGACCAAGTAAACCGCCAATTTAGCCATGACCAGTCGTACCCCATATATTAGGCAACGCGTAGCACCACGTTTTGCGTGGAATATTGCTGGGTACATCCCAACGTCCATTATTGGCGCACGGCTTTTTTTAACTTCACAGGTATTGATGTTTCACTGACGCGGCCTTGTCAGAATCACCAAAGATTATTTATACGTATTTTAATAGTGCTACTCCAAGCATCTTGGGCCGTAACGGTCTTCTACTAAACTTTCCTTCCCAACTGAATTAAAAAAGTTTATATTGAAATTATATTGAAATGAAAGTTTAATGGACTATGAAGCTTAAATTAGCTAAACTTTTACCTATTTTTCACTTCTGAGCAAATGAATGGTTGACTTTCCATCCTTCTCTTAGCTCTTTCGGCAGATACGGCTGTTTATTATAATACAAGCACTGCAAATAAAACTAAACTAAACGAAACGTCTAAATGAATATTAAGGACAATGGATGGCAAAGGACATTTTTCTGAATACTTTTGAAATAATTTATAAAAAATATTTATACGATAATATTTTTAAAAGGGGAGTTACGCCGTCGCGTACATTGATTCGCGTAACATACTTACCATTTCAAGAGGAAGTTTCATTATCCTTCGCTGTCGATTTTTTCTTTGCCATTAAGTCACGCTCAGTTTATTTCATTGTTCAGACATGAAGTTACAAAAGCTCCTAACTGGACTGAATTGAACATGTAAATGAAAATTAAGGATAAAAGATAACAAATGGAATTTCTTCTAATTTTAACGTAATAATTTAAAGAAGAGGATTAAAATATTAATATAAAAGAAGTGTGTGTAATTAGGCCTTTATGTACATTCAAATAAAATATTTATCCATATCCATTATCCTTACCCCTATTAGGCTCCTTTATTTACCCTTAACTTGGTCAGACTACCATTAAAATGCACATTAATAACCGCTAGTGATACCGAGAAGTCTCCATCTGTAAAGCATCAAATACCTGATGAAATTAGAAAAAGCTGTGCGACAATATTGGACGTTGTGATGCATCCAAAAATTTTCCTCACAAATCATGGTGCCTTATTCTGTGCAATAAATGGGACACGGCTGGTCATGAAAAATTTGCCAGTTTACTTTATGCGTACTACACAGAAGGCTACCATTATAATATTCAATATTATGTATTTGAAGACCGATTCTATGTTTAGTCCCTATATAAGGTTGAAGATCCCCGTATTGAGCTAGCTGCAATCTCACCTTCTTATCAGAGGGACAAATGGGCAAACGCTGGAAACTCCACTATGGACTATAACCCGTCAATGTGATAATGGTGATGGTCGACGCCTTATGAAGCAATGCCTACTACACAAATGCATGCCATTATCCCATGTACATTTTATATACCTTTAGATGGCCAAATCGCCCTTGGTTGTGATATATGCCTCTCCCATAAGATACCGCGTGGTGTTGTTATTGAAACATTGAAAGTACAAAAAAGGCAACGGCACCTCTCTTCTACCTTGGCTTAATTACCTGATCTGGCGTTATCAAATAAGGTTACCTTGAATTGGCATCGCATTGGCATTCCATGAAACAATTGCCTCTAGAATTGTTGATGGCGAAATGTTGTCTCTCACCTGAACCAAAGAAAAATCGTAAGTCATCAATCAATTGTTACATATCCTTAATACTTATGCTGATTTATCCCTTTTAAAATAATTTGTAGAAATTTATTTTTTATTTTTTTGTTTGTCTTTTCTTTCAAAAAGTTTTTTTTTAAAAACTATTTATCCATTAACCTTTTTAAAATAATTTCTAGAAATTTCTTTTATTTTTTGATTGTCTGTTCTATCAAAAAATACTTTTAGGGAACCATTTTTCAATTATCCTTTTTAAAAATTTTTTTAATAATTCGTTTTAAAAAGCTATTTTTCAAATATCCTTTTAAAAAATTTTTCTTTTAGAAAATATATTTCGATCTTTTTTTAGTCTTGACTTCAGCTCAACTAAAAACTATCTGATGGTTTGTGGCTTTTTTCAAAAACATGTTAACTTGACAATGAAAAATTTTCTTTATTGAAAGAAAATTCTTCCTACTATGTTTTTATAAAAATTGTAACTTTAGTAGAGTGGATCAATAAGTAAAGTAGCGTCTAGATACTTACTTATTAAAAATTACGCAAGGTTGTTTGTGGTAGTTACAAGAACAACAATTTTGGAAATTTTCCATTGACAGAAAAAGCTTTCAAGGTTTTTTTGAATATTCTAATTACAACCAAAGAAAACATTAAAAATTTTCTACCGACAGAGAATGCTTCCTGGGTTTTTTATGAATATTCTAATTTTTCTTTATACCAACAACAAATGAAAAATTTTCCATTGCCTTATGATATTTTTAATAAAAGTAAAAATCGCTTGTTTATTGGGCGCAAATAATGAGGGTCCTAGACCAATATAATAGAACTCTTCCCTTACTGCTTCTACTTTTTTACCTGTTTCTTTGGTCAAAGAAGGGAGCGTGCTTTTAAGGAAATTTGTGCCTACTCCATTACAATTACTACATTACAATTAAAAATCGTGAATCATTTTAATGAAAGCACATTTAACAGACAATCTCTATTTTATGGACCAATATTCCTAAAACTATGTTACTACAAAATTTGTACTTGGATGGAGGAATGGTGGTGGAATAATGTCTCACAAAAAAAAGCAAAAGAAGCAAACAAGGAAAAAACCCAAAGTCAGAAAAACACGAAGAGAAAAATTCTATGCTTCATGATCCAACACTTTATTTGTCCTCTGTCCATTTACTTTTTGTCCATGCATTTATAAAATAAGTAAAAAAATAGTATGGTCCATTGAAATTGCTTCTTAAAATTTTCGGCGATGCAAATTTTATGTGTAAAAAATGTAAAAATGCAAAAAACTACGTATAAAATTAAAAAAAAATGTAAAAAATATTTAACAGCATCAAATGTCAAAAATGGAAATAAATGCCAAAAATGTTAAATGTAGGAAGAAGAAAAATATTTAAACTGTAAAATGAAAGAAATACAAAATGTTAAATAAAATATGTAAAGAATGTAAAAAATATGTAAAGCCATTAAATGTCAAAAACGGATATAAATGTCACAAATGTAAAAAATGTTAAATGTAAAGAAAACTAAAAATTTTAAAAAATACGTAAAAACTGCAGCGTGTAGATTTGAAGGCGTATGGAACTCTGACTTTCTAATTTAAAGTAAATGATTTACAATCCATTTTATATTAAACATGCTGAAACCTTTTACTTTTTATTATAATTATTAGTTTACAGATAAGTAAACAATTTTTCTGTGCTTCTCATTGTGTTGACATTTCGCTCGAATGTCAGAAAATGTTTATTCAAATTTTACGTCTTTTGATTAATGATATTAATTTTCATTGAGAGTTTTCTTGCTTTTTTTATGAAAATTATTGATGCTTATTATCCGATTTTATTCATTTTCAAGACCTCCAACGGCTTCGGCGGAACTGGATTAAGCAAATCATAGATAGACAAATAAACTTAGTCCTTTCGATGCGATTCAATTTCATTCGTATCATTTTGAATGGAATGATGCTTATGAATTTATTGATGGACCCATCTCAGGTCTAAAATCGTTCCACTTTGTACACAAAAACACTTTTGTGTACTAAAGCTACATACGGAACATATTTTTGTGTTTCTTTTTGTTTTATTCTTTTAACTACGGATTGTGAGTCTTTACTCAGGACATTTCTCTTCTTACGCCTTCTCTACTTTCTACTCTTTTTTCATCATTCTTTATTTTTTCACTTGATTTTAATTGCATAATATTTAGTGTTATTAAAGATGCATTAAATACGTCAAGTGACATAAATGCAGACAGCGGAAGATGCCCCAAGTTAAACGCAATCAAGAGAGAGGCTGGCATATGGTAAAGATTATAGAAATAGAAGGAAGAAACAATGAGGAGAGAGGGAGAGAGATAAATAATCATTTTGATTTACGTCTCCATTTAAGTGTTTTGAACTGTTAAAAGGAAATTTTTACGCCTACATGAAAACTTGATAATTGTCAATTCGTTACAAATTCTACATTACATTGTTTACATTTTCTAAATACTTGCAACTAATACATATTTAGAAAAGAAGCAGGATAATTGTTCTTTAATGAAAAATTTATTAAGCTTAAATACCAATCAATTTGTATTTAGAACAAAACAAGAAATTTTTACTTTTAAAAATAAAAGTGTAAAATTTATTAAAAAAATGTAAAAATATAAAGGTGTTTTAAATGCAATATGAATGCCGTTGATTACCATCCTTTCGAATTTTTGAACGCCCTTATAATTTAAGAGAAAGTACACCACTTTTTACCATCAACAACACCAACTTGTTGCATTGTTCCATCGTCTGCGAATGCTAAGATAATGCGGCAGTTGTTACTTGATTACGCCAAATCGGACGATTGACCCATGATAGAGAAAAAGTGTCTTTGCCTATTTCGTATAGCCATTGTTCCAATAACAACATCACACAGTTGCTTACGAGTGAGGCGTATGTCAAAACAAAAGGTGTTTAGGCCGTTCCAAGGTATATTGAATGTACATGGAAGTCTGGCAGGCATTTGTGTAATAGCCTTTGCTTCATCAGACAATACAGTACCACCAAGATCACACTGCGAAGTCATTATCCATTGCTTAGTTGCAGTGCTTGTCCATTTTTGCTTCTGGTGTTAAACTGGTGTTGCACCAAACCCGCAATTTGAATCATCAACCAATTTACAAACAAACCACAGAAACGGTTCTTAAATCGAAATTATAAGATCGAATCTGTGTGGTAAGCCAAGTAAACCGCCAATTTTGTCATGACCAGTCGTATCCATATATTAGGCAACGCGTAGCACCACGTTTTGCGTGGAATATTGCTGGTACATCCCCAACGTCCATTATTGGCGCACGGCTTTTTTTAATTCACAGGTATTATGTTTCACTGACGCGGCCTTGTAAGAATCACCAAAGATTATTTATACGTATTTTAATAGTGCTACTCCAAGCACCTTGGGCCGTAACGGTCTTCTACTAAACTCTCCTTCCCAACTGAATTAAAAGAGTATATTGAAGAGATATTGAAATGAAAGTTTAATGGACCATGAAGCTTAAATTAGCTAAACTTTTACTTACTTTTCACTTCTGAGCAAATGAATGGTTGACTTTCCATTATTCTCTTAGCTCTTTCGGCAGATACGGCTGTTTATTATAACACAAGCACTGCAAATAAAACTAAACTAAACGAAACGTCTAAATGAATATTAAGGACAATGGATGGCAAAGGACATTTTTCTGACTACTTTTGAAATAATTTATAAAAAATATTTATACGATAATATTTTTAAAAGGGGAGTTACGCCGTCGCGTACATTGATTCGCGTAACATACTTACCATTTCAAGAGGAAGTTTCATTATCCTTCGCTGTCGATTTTTTCTTTGCCATTAAGTCACGCTCAGTTTATTTCATTGTTCAGACATGAAGTTACAAGAGCTCCTAACTGGACTGAATTGAACATGTAAATGAAAATTAAGGATAAAAGACAACAAATGAGATTTCTTCTAATTTTAACGTAATAGTTTAAAGGATTAAAATATTAATATAAAAGAAGTGTGTGGTAATTAGGCCTTTATGTACATTCAAATAAAATATTTATCCATATCCATTATCCTTACCCCTATTAGGCTCCTTTATTTACCCTTAACTTGGTCAGACTACCATTAAAATGCACATTAATAACCGCTAGTGATACCGAGAAGTCTCCATCTGTAAAGCATCAAATACCTGATGAAATTAGAAAAAGCTGTGCGACAATATTGGACGTTGTGATGCATCCAAAAATTTTCCTCACAAATCATGGTGCCTTATTCTGTGCAATAAATGGGACACGGCTGGTCATGAAAAATTTGCCAGTTTACTTTATGCGTACTACACAGAAGGCTACCATTATAATATTCAATATTATGTATTTGAAGAGCCGATTCTATGTTTAGTCCCTATATAAGGTTGAGATCCCCGTATTGAGCTAGCTGCAATCTCACCTTCTTATCAGAGGGACAAATGGGCAAACGCTGGAAACTCCACTATGGACTATAACCCGTCAATGTGATAATGGTGATGGTGCGACGCCTTATGAAGCAATGCCTACTACACAAATGCATGCCATTGTCCCATGTACATTTTATATACCTTTAGATGGCCAAATCGCCCTTGGTTGTGATATATGCCTCTCCCATAAGATACCGCGTGGTGTTGTTATTGAAACATTGAAAGTACAAAAAAGGCAACGGCACCTCTCTTCTACCTTGGCTTAATTACCTGATCTGGCGTTATCAAATAAGGTTACCTTGAATTGGCATCGCATTGGCATTCCATGAAACAATTGCCTCTAGAATTGTTGATGGCGAAATGTTGTCTCTCACCTGAACCAAAGAAAAATCGTAAGTCATCAATCAATTGTTACATATCCTTAATACTTATGCTGATTTATCCCTTTTAAAATAATTTGTAGAAATTTATTTTTTATTTTTTTGTTTGTCTTTTCTTTCAAAAGGTTTTTTTTTAAAAACTATTTATCCATTAACCTTTTTAAAATAATTTCTAGAAATTTCTTTTATTTTTTGATTGTCTGTTCTATCAAAAAATACTTTTAGGGAACCATTTTTCAGTTATCCTTTTTAAAAATTTTTTTAATAATTCGTTTTAAAAAGCTATTTTTCAAATATCCTTTTTAAAAATTTTTCTTTTAGAAAATATATTTCGATCTTTTTTTAGTCTTGACTTCAGCTCAACTAAAAACTATCTGATGGTTTGTGGCTTTTTTCAAAAACATGTTAACTTGACAATGAAAAATTTTCTTTATTGAAAGAAAATTCTTCCTACTATGTTTTTATAAAAATTGTAACTTTAGTAGAGTGGATCAATAAGTAAAGTAGCGTCTAGATACTTACTTATTAAAAATTACGCAAGGTTGTTTGTGGTAGTTACAAGAACAACAATTTTGGAAATTTTCCATTGACAGAAAAAGCTTTCAAGGTTTTTTTGAATATTCTAATTACAACCAAAGAAAACATTAAAAATTTTCCACCGACAGAAAATGCTTCCTGGATTTTTATGAATATTCTAATTTTTCTTTATACCAACAACAAATGAAAAATTTTCCATTGCCTTATGATATTTTTAATAAAAGTAAAAATCGCTTGTTTATTGGGCGCAAATAATGAGGGTCCTAGACCAATATAATAGAACTCTTCCCTTACTGCTTCTACTTTTTTACCTGTTTCTTTGGTCAAAGAAGGGAGCGTTCTTTTAAGGAAATTTGTGCCTACTCCATTACAATTACTACATTACAATTAAAAATCGTGAATCATTTTAATGAAAGCACATTTAACAGACAATCTCCATTTTATGGACCAATATTCCTAAAACTATGTTACTACAAAATTTGTACTTGGATGGAGGAATGTGGTGGAGATAATGTCTCACAAAAAAAAGCAAAAGAAGCAAACAAGGAAAAAACCCAAAGTCAGAAAAACACGAAGAGAAAAATTCTATGCTTCATGATCCAACACTTTATTTGTCCTCTGTCCATTTACTTTTTGTCCATGCATTTATAAAATAAGTAAAAAAATAGTATGGTCCATTGAAATTGCTTCTTAAAATTTTCGGCGATGCAAATTTTATGTGTAAAAAATGTAAAAATGCAAAAAACTACGTATAAAATTAAAAAAAAATGTAAAAAATATTTAACAGCATCAAATGTCAAAAATGGAAATAAATGCCAAAAATGTTAAATGTAGGAAGAAGAAAAATATTTAAACTGTAAAATGAAAGAAATACAAAATGTTAAATAAAATATGTAAAGAATGTAAAAAATATGTAAAGCCATTAAATGTCAAAAACGGATATAAATGTCACAAATGTAAAAAATGTTAAATGTAAAGAAAACTAAAAAATTTTAAAAAATACGTAAAAACTGCAGCGTGTAGATTTGAAGGCGTATGGAACTCTGACTTTCTAATTTAAAGTAAATGATTTACAATCCATTTTATATTAAACATGCTGAAACCTTTTACTTTTTATTATAATTATTAGTTTACAGATAAGTAAACAATTTTTCTGTGCTTCTCATTGTGTTGACATTTCGCTCGAATGTCAGAAAATGTTTATTCAAATTTTACGTCTTTTGATTAATGATATTAATTTTCATTGAGAGTTTTCTTGCTTTTTTATGAAAATTATTGATGCTTATTATCCGACTTTATTCATTTTCAAGACCTCCAACGGCTTCGGCGGAACTGGATTAAGCAAATCATAGATAGACAAATAAACTTAGTCCTTTCGATGCGATTCAATTTCATTCGTATCATTTTGAATGGAATGATGCTTATGAATTTATTGATGGACCCATCTCAGGTCTAAAATCGTTCCACTTTGTACACAAAAACACTTTTGTGTACTAAAGCTACATACGGAACATATTTTTGTGTTTCTTTTTGTTTTATTCTTTTAACTACGGATTGTGAGTCTTTACTCAGGACATTTCTCTTCTTACGCCTTCTCTACTTTCTACTCTTTTTTCATCATTCTTTATTTTTTCACTTGATTTTAATTGCATAATATTTGGTGTTATTAAAGATGCATTAAATACGTCAAGTGACATAAATGCAGACAGCGGAAGATGCCCCAAGTTAAACGCAATCAAGAGAGAGGCTGGCATATGGTAAAGATTATAGAAATAGAAGGAAGAAACAATGAGGAGAGAGGGAGAGAGATAAATAATCATTTTGATTTACGTCTCCATTTAAGTGTTTTGAACTGTTAAAAGGAAATTTTTACGCCTACATGAAAACTTGATAATTGTCAATTCGTTACAAATTCTCCATTACATTGTTTACATTTTCTAAATACTTGCAACTAATACATATTTAGAAAAGAAGCAGGATAATTGTTCTTTAATGAAAAATTTATTAAGCTTAAATACCAATCAATTTGTATTTAGAACAAAACAAGAAATTTTTACTTTTAAAAATAAAAGTGTAAAATTTATTAAAAAAACTGTAAAAATATAAAGGTGTTTTAAATGCAATATGAATGCCGTTGATTACCATCCTTTCGAATTTTTGAACGCCCTTATAATTTAAGAGAAAGTACACCACTTTTTACCATCAACAACACCAACTTGTTGCATTGTTCCATCGTCTGCGAATGCTAAGATAATGCGGCAGTTGTTACTTGATTACGCCAAATCGGACGATTGACCCATGATAGAGAAAAAGTGTCTTTGCCTATTTCGTATAGCCATTGTTCCAATAACAACATCACACAGTTGCTTACGAGTGAGGCGTATGTCAAAACAAAAGGTGTTTAGGCCGTTCCAAGGTATATTGAATGTACATGGAAGTCTGGCAGGCATTTGTGTAATAGCCTTTGCTTCATCAGACAATACAGTACCACCAAGATCACACTGCGAAGTCATTATCCATTGCTTAGTTGCCAGTGCTTGTCCATTTTTGCTTCTGGTGTTAAACTGGTGTTGCACCAAACCCGCAATTTGAATCATCAACCAATTTACAAACAAACCACAGAAACGGCTTTTCAAATGTAAAAGATCGAATATTATAATACTGAACTTCTGTGTGGTACACGCCAAGTAAACCACCAATTTTGTCAGGACCAGTCGTAATCCATATATTAGGCAACGCGTAGCACCACGTTTTGCGTGGAATATTGCTGAGTACATCCCAACGTCCATTATTGGCGCACGGCTTTTTTTAACTTCACAGGTATTAATGTTTCACTGACGCGGCCTTGTAAGAATCACCAAAGATTATTTATACGTATTTTAATAGTGCTACTCCAAGCACCTTGGGCCGTAACGGTCTTCTACTAAACTCTCCTTCCCAACTGAATTAAAAGAGTATATTGAAGAGATATTGAAATGAAAGTTTAATGGACTATGAAGCTTAAATTAGCTAAACTTTTACCTATTTTTCACTTCTGAGCAAATGAATGGTTGACTTCCCATTATTCTCTTAGCTCTTTCGGCAGATACGGCTGTTTATTATAACACAAGCACTGCAAATAAAACTAAACTAAACGAAACGTCTAAATGAATATTAAGGACAATGGATGGCAAAGGACATTTTTCTGACTACTTTTGAAATAATTTATAAAAAATATTTATACGATAATATTTTTAAAAGGGGAGTTACGCCGTCGCGTACATTGATTCGCGTAACATACTTACCATTTCAAGAGGAAGTTTCATTATCCTTCGCTGTCGATTTTTTCTTTGCCATTAAGTCACGCTCAGTTTATTTCATTGTTCAGACATGAAGTTACAAAAAGCTCCTAACTGGACTGAATTGAACATGTAAATGAAAATTAAGGATAAAAGATAACAAATGGAACTTCTTCTAATTTTAACGTAATAATTTAAAGAAGAGGATTAAAATATTAATATAAAAGAAGTGTGTGGTAATTAGGCCTTTATGTACATTCAAATAAAATATTTATCCATATCCATTATCCTTACCCCTATTAGGCTCCTTTATTTACCCTTAACTTGGTCAGACTACCATTAAAATGCACATTAATAACCGCTAGTGATACCGAGAAGTCTCCATCTGTAAAGCATCAAATACCTGATGAAATTAGAAAAAGCTGTGCGACAATATTGGACGTTGTGATGCATCCAAAAATTTTCCTCACAAATCATGGTGCCTTATTCTGTGCAATAAATGGGACACGGCTGGTCATGAAAAATTTGCCAGTTTACTTTATGCGTACTACACAGAAGGCTACCATTATAATATTCAATATTATGAGTTTGAAGAACCGATTCTATGTTTAGTCCCTATATAAGGTTGAAATCCCCGTATTGAGCTAGCTGCAATCTCACCTTCTTATCAGAGGGACAAATGGGCAAACGCTGGAAACTCCACTATGGAGTACAACCCGTCAATGTGATAATGGTGATGGTACGACGCCTTATGAAGCAATGCCTACTACACAAATGCATGCCATTATCCCATGTACATTTTATATACCTTTAGATGGCCAAATCGCCCTTGGTTGTGATATATGCCTCTCCCATAAGATACCGCGTGGTGTTGTTATTGAAACATTGAAAGTACAAAAAAGGCAACGGCACCTCTCTTCTACCTTGGCTTAATTACCTGATCTGGCGTTATCAAATAAGGTTACCTTGAATTGGCATCGCATTGGCATTCCATGAAACAATTGCCTCTAGAATTGTTGATGGCGAAATGTTGTCTCTCACCTGAACCAAAGAAAAATCGTAAGTCATCAATCAATTGTTACATATCCTTAATACTTATGCTGATTTATCCCTTTTAAAATAATTTGTAGAAATTTATTTTTTATTTTTTTGTTTGTCTTTTCTTTCAAAAAGTTTTTTTTTAAAAACTATTTATCCATTAACCTTTTTAAAATAATTTCTAGAAATTTCTTTTATTTTTTGATTGTCTGTTCTATCAAAAAATACTTTTAGGGAACCATTTTTCAGTTATCCTTTTTAAAAATTTTTTTAATAATTCGTTTTAAAAAGCTATTTTTCAAATATCCTTTTTAAAAATTTTTCTTTTAGAAAATATATTTCGATCTTTTTTTAGTCTTGACTTCAGCTCAACTAAAAACTATCTGATGGTTTGTGGCTTTTTTCAAAAACATGTTAACTTGACAATGAAAAATTTTCTTTATTGAAAGAAAATTCTTCCTACTATGTTTTTATAAAAATTGTAACTTTAGTAGAGTGGATCAATAAGTAAAGTAGCGTCTAGATACTTACTTATTAAAAATTACGCAAGGTTGTTTGTGGTAGTTACAAGAACAACAATTTTGGAAATTTTCCATTGACAGAAAAAGCTTTCAAGGTTTTTTTGAATATTCTAATTACAACCAAAGAAAACATTAAAAATTTTCCACCGACAGAAAATGCTTCCGGGGTTTTTTATGAATATTCTAATTTTTCTTTATACCAACAACAAATGAAAAATTTTCCATTGCCTTATGATATTTTTAATAAAAGTAAAAATCGCTTGTTTATTGGGCGCAAATAATGAGGGTCCTAGACCAATATAATAGAACTCTTCCCTTACTGCTTCTACTTTTTTACCTGTTTCTTTGGTCAAAGAAGGGAGCGTTCTTTTAAGGAAATTTGTGCCTACTCCATTACAATTACTACATTACAATTAAAAATCGTGAATCATTTTAATGAAAGCACATTTAACAGACAATCTCCATTTTATGGACCAATATTCCTAAAACTATGTTACTACAAAATTTGTACTTGGATGGAGGAATGGGGTGGAGATAATGTCTCACAAAAAAAAGCAAAAGAAGCAAACAAGGAAAAAACCCAAACTCAGAAAAACACGAAGAGAAAAATTCTATGCTTCATGATCCAACACTTTATTTGTCCTCTGTCCATTTACTTTTTGTCCATGCATTTATAAAATAAGTAAAAAAATAGTATGGTCCATTGAAATTGCTTCTTAAAATTTTCGGCGATGCAAATTTTATGTGTAAAAAATGTAAAAATGCAAAAAACTACGTATAAAATTAAAAAAAAATGTAAAAAATATTTAACAGCATCAAATGTCAAAAATGGAAATAAATGCCAAAAATGTTAAATGTAGGAAGAAGAAAAATATTTAAACTGTAAAATGAAAGAAATATAAAATGTTAAATAAAATATGTAAAGAATGTAAAAAATATGTAAAGCCATTAAATGTCAAAAACGGATATAAATGTCACAAATGTAAAAAATGTTAAATGTAAAGAAAACTAAAAAATTTTAAAAAATACGTAAAAACTGCAGCGTGTAGATTTGAAGGCGTATGGAACTCTGACTTTCTAATTTAAAGTAAATGATTTACAATCCATTTTATATTAAACATGCTGAAACCTTTTACTTTTTATTATAATTATTAGTTTACAGATAAGTAAACAATTTTTCTGTGCTTCTCATTGTGTTGACATTTCGCTCGAATGTCAGAAAATGTTTATTCAAATTTTACATCTTGATTAATGATATTAATTTTCATTGTGAGTTTTCTGGCTTTTTTATGAAAGTTATTGATGCTTATTATCCGATTTTATTCATTTTCAAGACCTCCAACGGCTTCGGCGGAACTGGATTAAGCAAATCATAGATAGACAAATAAACTTAGTCCTTTCGATGCGATTCAATTTCATTCGTATCATTTTGAATGGAATGATGCTTATGAATTTATTGATGGACCCATCTCAGGTCTAAAATCGTTCCACTTTGTACACAAAAACACTTTTGTGTACTAAAGCTACATACGGAACATATTTTTGTGTTTCTTTTTGTTTTATTCTTTTAACTACGGATTGTGAGTCTTTACTCAGGACATTTCTCTTCTTACGCCTTCTCTACTTTCTACTCTTTTTTCATCATTCTTTATTTTTTCACTTGATTTTAATTGCATAATATTTAGTGTTATTAAAGATGCATTAAATACGTCAAGTGACATAAATGCAGACAGCGGAAGATGCCCCAAGTTAAACGCAATCAAGAGAGAGGCTGGCATATGGTAAAGATTATAGAAATAGAAGGAAGAAACAATGAGGAGAGAGGGAGAGAGAGATAATTAAATATACATTTTGATTTATGTCCCCATTTAAGTGTTTTGAACTGTTAAAAGGAAATTTTTACGCCTACATGAAAACTTGATAATTGTCAATTCGTTACAAATTCTACATTACATTGTTTACATTTTCTAAATACTTGCAACTAATACATATTTAGAAAAGAAGCAGGATAATTGTTCTTTAATGAAAAATTTATTAAGCTTAAATACCAATCAATTTTTATTTAGAACAAAACAAAAAAATTGTATTTTTAAAAATAAAAGTTTAATATTTATTGAAAAAACTGTAAAAATATAAAGGTGTTTTAAATGCAATATGAATGCCGTTGATTACCATCCTTTCGAATTTTTGAACGCCCTTATAATTTAAGAGAAAGTACACCACTTTTCACCATCAACAACACCAACTTGTTGCATTGTTCCAACGTCTGCAAATGCTAAGATAATGCGGCAGTTGTTACTTGATTACGCCAAATCGGACGATTGACCCATGATAGAGAAAAAGTGTCTTTGCCTATTTCGTATAGCCATTGTTCCAATAACAACATCACACAGTTGCTTACGAGTGAGGCGTATGTCAAAACAAAAGGTGTTTAGGCCGTTCCAAGGTATATTGAATGTACATGGAAGTCTGGCAGGCATTTGTGTAATAGCCTTTGCTTCATAAGACAATACAGTACCACCAAGATCACACTGCGAAGTCATTATCCATTGCTTAGTTGCCAGTGCTTGTCCATTTTTGCTTCTGGTGTTAAACTGGTGTTGCACCAAACCCGCAATTTGAATCATCAACCAATTTACAAACAAACCACAGAAACGGCTTTTCAAACTTATAAGATCGAATCTGTGTGGTAGGACCAAGTAAACCGCCAATTTTGTCAGGACCATCGTACCCATATATTAGGCAACGCGTAGCACCACGTTTTGCGTGGAATATTGCTGAGTACATCCCAACGTCCATTATTGGCGCACGGCTTTTTTTAATTTCACAAGTATTGATGTTTCACTGACGCGGCCTTGTCAGAATCACCAAAGATTATTTATACGTATTTTAATAGTGCTACTCCAAGAATCGTGGGCCGTAACGGTCTTCTACTATACTTTCATTCCCAACTGAATTAAAAAAGTTTATATTGAAATTATATTGAAATGAAAGTTTAATGGACTATGAAGCTTAAATTAGCTAAACTTTTACCTATTTTTCACTTCTGAGCAAATGAATGGTTGACTTCCCATTATTCTCTTAGCTCTTTCGGCAGATACGGCTGTTTATTATAACACAAGCACTGCAAATAAAACTAAACTAAACGAAACGTCTAAATGAATATTAAGGACAATGGATGGCAAAGGACATTTTTCTGACTACTTTTGAAATAATTTATAAAAAATATTTATACGATAATATTTTTAAAAGGGGAGTTACGCCGTCGCGTACATTGATTCGCGTAACATACTTACCATTTCAAGAGGAAGTTTCATTATCCTTCGCTGTCGATTTTTTCTTTGCCATTAAGTCACGCTCAGTTTATTTCATTGTTCAGACATGAAGTTACAAGAGCTCCTAACTGGACTGAATTGAACATGTAAATGAAAATTAAGGATAAAAGATAACAAATGGAATTTCTTCTAATTTTAACATAATAATTTAAAGAAGAGGATTAAAATATTAGTATAAAAGAAGTGTGTGGTAATTAGGCCTTTATGTACATTCAAATAAAATATTTATCCATATCCATTATCCTTACCCCTATTAGGCTCCTTTATTTACCCTTAACTTGGTCAGACTACCATTAAAATGCACATTAATAACCGCTAGTGATACCGAGAAGTCTCCATCTGTAAAGCATCAAATACCTGATGAAATTAGAAAAAGCTGTGCGACAATATTGGACGTTGTGATGCATCCATCAATTTTCCTCACAAATCATGGTGCCTTATTCTGTGCAATAAATGGGACACGGCTGGTCATGAAAAATTTGCCAGTTTACTTTATGCGTACTACACAGGAGGCTACCATTATAATATTCAATATTATGTTTAGTCCCTATATAAGGTTGAGATCCCCGTATTGAGCTAGCTGCCATCTCACCTTCTTATCAGAGGGACAAATGGGCAAACGCTGGAAACTCCACTATGGACTATAACCCGTCAATGTGATAATGGTGATGGTGCGACGCCTTATGAAGCAATGCCTACTACACAAATGCATGCCATTGTCCCATGTACATTTTATATACCTTTAGATGGCCAAATCGCCCTTGGTTGTGATATATGCCTCTCCCATAAGATACCGCGTGGTGTTGTTATTGAAACATTGAAAGTACAAATAAGGCAACGGCACCTCTCTTCTACCTTGGCTTAATTACCTGATCTGGCGTTATCAAATAAGGTTACCTTGAATTGGCATCGCATTGGCATTCCATGAAACAATTGCCTCTAGAATTGTTGATGGTGAAATGTTGTCTCTCACCTGAACCAAAGAAAAATCGTAAATCATCATTCATATGTTACGTATCCTTAATACTTATGCTGATTTATCCCTTTTAAAATAATTTGTAGAAATTTATTTTTTATTTTTTTGTTTGTCTTTTCTTTCAAAAAGTTTTTTTTTAAAAACTATTTATCCATTAACCTTTTTAAAATAATTTCTAGAAATTTCTTTTATTTTTTGATTGTCTGTTCTATCAAAAAATACTTTTAGGGAACCATTTTTCAATTATCCTTTTTAAAAATTTTTTTAATAATTCGTTTTAAAAAGCTATTTTTCAAATATCCTTTTAAAAATTTTTCTTTTAGAAAATATATTTCGATCTTTTTTTAGTCTTGACTTCAGCTCAACTAAAAACTATCTGATGGTTTGTGGCTTTTTTCAAAAACATGTTAACTTGACAATGAAAAATTTTCTTTATTGAAAGAAAATTCTTCCTACTATGTTTTTATAAAAATTGTAACTTTAGTAGAGTGGATCAATAAGTAAAGTAGCGTCTAGATACTTACTTATTAAAAATTACGCAAGGTTGTTTGTGGTAGTTACAAGAACAACAATTTTGGAAATTTTCCATTGACAGAAAAAGCTTTCAAGGTTTTTTTGAATATTCTAATTACAACCAAAGAAAACATTAAAAATTTTCCACCGACAGAAAATGCTTCCTGGGTTTTTTATGAATATTCTAATTTTTCTTTATACCAACAACAATTGAAATGTTCTCCATTGATTGAAAATGCTTTCGGGGTTTTTTTGAATATTGCATTGGTGCGGGGTGATATTATAAGTTTGTGCAGAAATTTAAACCGCCCAGATAAAGTTGAGGTAGATCCATCTTCTATTGTAGTTATCGATTTAGGATATTTGTCTGAGTCAGTCTATCTGTCCATCTACTTGTTTGTCTATTATCTAGTTACAGATCCTAATTTTAGAAATATTTTAAGAAAATTTTCTACAAATCGATACATTTTTTTAACCATTTTCCATAAAACGAACTTTTAAATTACAATTTTCTCAATTGTATTAATTTTTAAATCATTTATTGACTTTTCAATCACATTGTGTTAAAGTACTTCATAGTATTAGATTAATTTGATGATCCACGTCTTGACCTTTTAACATACAAATGACCCTAAAAACCTTTTCAAAGGATTAAAAGTTTTCATTCCTTTGAGACTTTTAACGTCATGACCTGACTTATTCAGTTCATTTTAGGTGAAATTTTATAGAGCCTTTAGCGATAAGACTTTTTTTTTTTTTTTTTTAAAAAAAAATCTTATTTTTGATAATATACTTTTGTGGAACCATCTAAGGTATAAAAATTTTAAACACATGCGATACCAAGAAATTGATGAAATTTATTTAATAATTGAAGTAACAGTAAATGGTTTGATATAAAAAGAAAAGACGATAGAAAATAAGAGAAATATATAGTGTTAGAGAGAGAGAGAAGTAAAATGTTAATTAAATTACTAATGACAGTACCAATTAGGATTTGTAAGCCACTTAAAATATTTTAATGTACATTAATGAAAAATTCATTTCATCCTGAAATAAGTCTTTCTGTTTTTTCCTTTTCTTTTTTTGTGCTAAAAAATAATAATAATAATAACGAGACAAGTAAAGTGTCACATTAATAATTTTAATAACATTTAAGAGCAACTGCAAATGCAACAATGAAAATTAAAATTCATAAGTCAATCGAGGCCGATTGTTCAATAGCCTACACCATTTCATCAAATTTATTTAATAAAGCTAAAAAATCATATGAAATTCCAGAAAATGAAACATATAAACTTTTTTTAAATCATAGAGGGCAAAAGCCATGAAAAATAGTTCAATCTGATCCAAACATTAAATGTGAGCATAAATGCAATTTTTTGTATTAATTTTATTCAAGGATTATTCAAAATTGTAAATTTTTTCCTCTAAACAACCATTTTCAAAATAAATCATTGTACAGGGCTTGGTTTTAATAAGAGTTCAATCTTAGCCATTTCATTTTTAGATGTTCTATGGCCATAAACACGCCTACATAATAAATTTCATTCAAAAATCTTTAAAAGACCGGCCTGTATTGTGATAACAAATCTACATAGATAGATGGACGCCTGGACAGATGAACGCCTAAACAGATGGACAGACAATCAAACTTAAATTAAATCAGAAGATGATTCTAAGTCGAATGCTAAAGTTAATTCTTTTTGCTTGTTACATACGTTCACACAAACTTATAATACCAGCCTATATCCATAAGTGAAATAGGAAGACACAGAAAAGACACATTTAGTTTTTTTTTTTAACAAATTACACAATTTAGCCAAAAATTGAGTTTTAAGCTTAAAATGAGAGAAAAAAAAAACAGATAAAAAAATGGCAAATTTCCAAAAATTGATGTTTTCAAATGTGAAAGAAAAAAATTACCCGCCAGGTGATGATTTATTTTTTTTTAGCTGGAACTCAACTTTTGCCATTTAGTTTTTTAGTCAGTTAATCAGTTAGTATTGTTCTTAATCTTCTTCTTACTTATTATGGTTATTATTATTATTATTATTGTTCTCATTATATTTCTTGTTCTTCTTCTTCTTCTTCTTCTTCTTCTTTTTCTTGTTTTTGTACCTTTAAACATCTTACAAATCTAAGTTAGCAAACTTTTAACATAAAACGTAATATTTTTATATGTTTTTCTCTTCACATTGTTGTTATTGTTATTGTTGTCAATGTTTTTTTTTTATTGCGTGCAGTTGTGTGCCCATGTCATTTGATTAATGAGGCCACGTTTACTCATCGATCTCAATTTAACATTTTAAACTGACACGCGGTCTGCCAAAATTACAAAGAAATTACAAGCAGCCAACAGAAACAACAACAACAACCAACACAAAACAAATCAACACAAAACAAATCAAACCAAACCAAAACAAATCAAACCAAACTGACTGAATCAAATTTCATCAAGCATTCAATCAAACTAACACACTAATTGACCCTGAGTTCCATTAAGCCGTTTTCTGGCACAATTCGCCACCGGACTCTGCCTTTAAAAGTACAAAAAAAAAAATAAATAAAATTAAATAAAAAAATAATAAAAAAGAAATAAATTTTCATTTTTTTATTTTATTTTATTTTATTTTATTTTCGCTTTTTTTTTCATATTTTGAACTAACTGAACTGAACCTAAAATCTGGATATATTTGTACTGCATTGCATCATAACGCATACCACAATTATATTCACGCGTACACACACACAAATACATGCACAAAATTACGCATAGCATCGTTACAGAATACAAATACAAATACAAATACAAATACAAATACAAAAAAAGCAATAAAAGTTGAAATGAAATGCATCATCCTGTAAAATATTGGTAACAATCATAATGACTGGTCATCGTTTATGAATGATGCAGTCAAATGTAATTTGGATAAAAACAATAACAGAAACAAAACAAAAATTGTCTACAACAATTTATATGTTATGTAAAATTTGTATGGAGGTTTGTAACATACAAAAAATCTTTTAAATAGTTTCACTTCTTCATTATTGGACACGGAATCACTTTCTAAATTGATTGAAATCGCCTGTCCTTTCATTTGGCCATGCGCCAGATTATCCATCTATCCGTGTAGTTGCCCTTGCACTCATCCGTTCACTAGCTCTTTTATCCACTAGTTCCACCATTCGGTCCCTTTCCACTACCACTTCGAGAGTCCGTCTACCCTGCTTCCCATCTGACTGCCGTTTTGGGGGTCCGTCTAACATTCCCCTTCTGCTTCATCCAACTACCCATCAGACGTTTTGTCTAACCTAACCCCCATCAGTTTACATATCCATCTATCCATACGTTTACCCTGCCATCTGTACGTCCGTCCATCCCCCTTACTTAATGCCTATCCATGTAAATTCTTACCAAGCTACAGGTGCAAAGTTTTTTGGATATATTGATGAAATGATTTTTCGATTATTTTCCACATAGAACCCCTTCCTGGCACATTTAATTTATATCTCAAAAAACCTCATTTTCATACAAATTAAAAAAAAAAAATTTCTTTTCCAGATAACTAGATGACATTTTAAATAAATATTTGGATCGTTTTGCATTTTGTATGACCCTTTTAAACTTTAAAAATTTTCTTCTCTAATTTTCTTACAAATATTTTTTTTCAAATAAATATATTTGAAGCCTTCGTTTGATGAAACAATTTTATAAAAAATTAATGAAGCAAATAATCAATTGAATACATTTTTATTTTCTTTTACTTTTTCTTTTTCTTTTTTTTTTTTTTTTTCTTCTAGTTTTTAAGAAAAATTGCGGTAGACTTAAGTTCCACTTCGAATCACATTGGACCACTAAAGCAATTACTTTCTTTTCTTTTTTTTTTTTTTGTGCTTTTGTTTTTGTTTTTGTTTTTTGTTTTTGAATTCAAGTTTATTGATTTGAATTCATTAAAATTTCATAAAATTAAATTTAAGAATTTTAAAGTTGAAATAAAAAGTTTATACAAAAATTATAAAACGCTTCAAAGATAAATATAAATTACATGCTTAAGTAAAATACTTTGAAATTAAATAAATTTGAATCTAAAATTGAGAGCAACAAAAAATACGTAAAATTTTTCTAAAATTTTAGATAGATGGACATTTTCGAAAAGTGCAATTGCAATATGAATGCGCTACAACATTTATAAACAAATTTTAAAGGTGAAAATTTTTTCAAAATAATTTCTAGGAAATGTACAAATTTTGATATAAAAGGATTTTATTCAAACAAGTCCAAGTCCAAACATTTCTAAACAATTTTTAAAAGTTGATTCAAAATTTATTAAACTTACTTATTTATTTATTTTTTTTTTTTTTGGGGGGAATTCGCAATGTACAAATATAAATTCTTCTTCTTCTTCTTCTTCTTCATAAAAGTTATTTTTTCTAACCATCAATAATTTTTTTTGATAAAAATAACGCAATAGAAGATTTTCTTCCTAATTCAAATTGAATACTACGATTCAATCATATCTGTCCATCCATCCGTCAATGTTTCTTTATTTTGATATTTTATAAAGAAATATTAATCGTAAATTTTATTAGAAAATTTTTTAGCTTTAAATCGCTTAAAGGCCACGCCTACTTATGATAACAATGTGCAGTCTTTTAAATTTAAAAAGATAGAAATTTTTTCAAGTAAACATCAAACTTAAAAATCATTTAAAAATTTTAAATTATACATTTTTATGGCGCTTTCATTCTGTAAAAGTCTTCCATCGTTAATTTAAAAAAAAAAAAAACTTGGCTCTATCAAAATTATGGATCTTTAACAAAAAAAAAAAAAAAAAAAAAGAAATAAACAAAAAAACGTATCAAAAAAAATTTTAAAAAAATTAAATACCTTTTTTTAAGCTTTAAAAAATAAGCTTTATAAAATGTCTGTCTGTCTTAAGAAAACTTTCAAGGCATAATTGCCTGAATGTGTACTCGAAATTGATTTTATAGCAAAGTATAAGTTTTTGCTTACACATAAAAAAACAAAAGCACGCACCATTATCTAATATAAAAATATATAAAAAGCAGACAGACAGACAGACAGACAGCTAAAAGTTTTTTTTTTCTAATCATAGACATTTGCAGAAATTATTTTATTATGTTCGGCCTCTCTGCTTCTTCTTTTTTTTTTTTTTTGTTTATTTACATTTTTCTTATTTAATTTTCTTTTTGTTTTGTTTTTTCTATTCTGCTTAGCTTTTTGTTATTGCGAATTTTTGTACGCTTACTTTTACAGTAATTTAAAATTTTTCAAGCTTTTTCTACCATAAAAAAAAAAAACACAGAAAAATAAAAAAAAAAAAAACGTAACAGATGAAGATGGCCCAACGTATTACCTTGGTCGCTATTCGTCACATCAGTCTTTCTCTTTCTCTCTTCTCTCTCTCTCTCTCTCTCTCTCTTTCTCTTTCTTTCTTTCTTTCTTTCACTTTCTTCTTCTCTGACCATCACTCTGTCTCATTTTCGCAATACTTTAACTATGAAATAAAATTGTTGTTGTTGTTGTTATTATTATTATTATTAAAATATATAGCGATTGTTGCTGCTGTTAGTTGCTGCTGTTTTATAAATTACAATCAACCAAACACTTTTTCGTTACGTTAGATCTCTACGACATTTTTATAGTTTTATTGAAAATTTCGCTTAAGTTATAGAAAAAATTAAATTACAATAGAAATTCTGGGCATTATGGTCCATTATTTGATTGAAATTTCTTGATTTTAAAGAATTTACATATCAAAGGTGTATTTATCTAAAAAATACTGGCAAGTGAAATTAAGGGGCCCTTTCATTCAAAGAAAATCAAGTCAGTTAAAAGAAAATGAAAAATGAAAAATGATTTGTAAAAATTAAACTCTTGGACCTAAAAAAATCATTTAAAAATCGTTTGATGTGACCATTGATTCAAAATATTTTACACTAATGACTTAAATTCTGCCAATCTCAAGCTAATGTTTGCTACAAACCATGAGTTATGGCCAATCTGATCAATATTTCCGACATGAATCAAAATTCAAAGTTAAGGAGTTTTTTTTTTTTTTGCCCGATTATGAAATTCTAATGCGCCTCCAACAAAAACAAGAAAATTATAATAAGAAGAAGAAAAAGAAGAAGAAGAGATGGAGGAAGAAAAATAAACATTCACAGTAGTAGTAAAGTTATGCATCGAATAATATCGGATGAAATTATAAATTCAGGCACAGCAGCAGTTAAAAAAAATTTTTTTTCCATTTTCAATTATTATGATTATTTTACATGCTAAATAATCTTAATATTTCATCATGGAGAAGTCTGCATATATAGAAATATATATATATATATAAATATATATAAATAAACTGTGACAAAATGCGATGTAAAAAGGTAGAAAGCAGTGAAATAAAAACAAACTACAGATTACTACAGTTAGGGAAGACTGATAATGACAATAAATAACAATAACAATAACAATAACAATAACAAATTTAATAATTTCATGCATAATTTTGCAACATGAACGTGATTTAATTCTCGCCTTTGCTTTTCTTTTCATCTCTTTATTTTTTTTCATTGTATTTTTGCTTCCAGCAAACGAAATTGCAATTGAAAATGAGTAAACAAAGAAAGCAACAGCATGCGAAACAAAATATTTAAGACAATAATAGTAATAATAATAAAATAACAATAACAATAACAATAACAATAACAATAACAATAACAATAACAATAACAATAACAATAACAATAACAATAACAATAACAATAACAATAACAATAACAATAACAATAACAATAACAATAACAATAACAATAACAATAACAATAACACCAACAACTAAAATGACAATAAAGCTTTTTATGGTGGCATATTTTTTTTATATCCAACAAAAAAAGAAGCGAAGCGAAAAAGAAGGATAGAAAGACAAAAATTTTTCAAATAAATTTATCAGGCCTCAACATCAACATAAACATCAGCCTCTGCTACTGTTCTTTTTGTCTCTTTTTTGTTCTGCTTTTTTTTTATCTTTTTATGTAAGAAAATTTCAATGGCTTAATACACGCAGCAAATATTGTTGCAAAAAAAAAAAAAAAGAATAAAAGAGAGAGGAAAAACAAATTTTAAAATAATCATACATTAAGTTGTTTGCCATCACTTTTTATACCCTACATTTTATAAAATGCGCTAAGTGTTTGCAAAATTTTGCAGTTTAAGGATTTAAGATAAAATCATGCTTTTTTCTCTACAAAGATCGATTATAGAAATATTCAATCTATATTAAGCTAGTCTGTCTGTTCGTCTGTTATTTGTAAAAGACACCATTTGAAAGATTTATTAATAAAATTTTCTTATATGGTCTGAATTTTTGATGGTTATCATTCGCCTTAAAGTCAAAGTGTAATGAAAATTCGTTTAGAATTAGCAGATTTAAAGTCCTATTTAAACAAAAAGATTAATCGATTTATGAAAAAAACTTAACAATTTGGAATACTTGACCTTTTTCGTCCTCCATTTTTTTTTTAAAGCTTTCTGCATAATTTTGGTTCAAATTGGATTAAATGTCGTCATCTCAAACAGATATTTTGAGTCATTTCTAAAGCGAACTTTTCCAAAGGACTTATAAAATTACAATTGTTTTCATTTTCTGATTTGTAATTCAGAAATTTTAATTAGATGAAATAAATTGATGTAAAGGATTTTAATGTCTACCCTAATTGACTTTACAGCATTTTTATTTAATTTTCAGGAATTTCTCATCATTTATCAGCCAAATGTTGATGGTATATTAGTTTTATCTCAACATATGAAACATCTGAAAATATGGTCCTGAGGATCTTGAAGATCATACCAAGTGGCGATTCAAGATTAACTTCTAACTTTTCACTTAATACTACAATATTGCAAACCATGAATGATTAAAATTCTTGTATCATAATTCCACTATAGATATCAAAAACCTCTTAGGCATTGCTTAAAATCTGGATCTAGTTAAAGGTTTACCAAAAAAGGAAATCATTTAAAGATTTTAGATAGATGAGTATCCATAATTTTGAGTTTTGCATTTGATGAAATCATGGAAAAAATTGAGCCACATGAATGCTACTCGGAAATTTGACATTAGTTCCCCAGTGCTTATTAAACATTCAAAAAAGGGCTGCATCCTACACAAAGAAATTCCATATTATCAGTGAATAATTTTATGTACCGATTGCATTACTGAAATACAAATATTTATATGTATTTCATATGTTCCATATGGCATAACATATTTGACATACTTTCATATAAGTATATTCTAGTGCAACGATAGTAAATTCTCAACTGTTAGAGACATTATGTATGTTTATTAACAGCAGGGATGTAGCGACAATAATAGCGCTTGTAACGGTAAATATTAATGAAAATGAATAATAAAGAATTTTTGTACTTGCGACTTGTACTTCTGCTTTCAATTTAATTGAATAATCTTTGCTTTATATATTTCAAGTTGATTTATTTATTGGATTACCTAACGATCAACGTCAGCTTAACAAAGGAAAGCGACATTTATTTACTTTACAATTTTTACATAACGTTTTTCATCTTTTTTCTTCTTGTTTAACATTTTTCGCTATTATTTTATAAGAATCTTTTTCAAAAAATGGTTGTAAATTTTTGCATAGAAATATTGAATGTTAAAATTCTAATTTATTTCTTGGTAGTTAACAAAGAAAAATGAAGCAAGACGCGAGGAAAAAGCATGCAATAAAAAAGGCCAAAAAAATTGTATAAATCAAAAGCTAATTTCACTCATTTTAAAGATTAATTGAATCGAATTTTACAAAGTACTTTAAATTTTCTTTTTATTATTAAGTTGCGAAACAAAAATTGCTATTAATACTTGTATTGGTATTGGTATGAGTATTTGTATTGGTAGAGGTATTGGTAGTAATACTGGTACTGGTACTGGTATTGGTCTGGTACTGGTATTAGTACTAGCAAGGATACTGTTTTTTTTTTTTCTTAAGAATATTTAATTTTTTTATAAAAATGAAGGAAAGCTCTTCTAAACTGGTGTGGCTACCATAAAATTTGAGTAAAGGCAAGTAGATAAAGAATTAAATAACATAAGTATGTAAAAGTTATAACAAGAGGCTTTTAACAAATTCTCAACTCTTGAAACAAACATGAAGTAAATTTGTCAAAGTGATATAGATAAATAAATTAACAGATAGATGGATGAACTTAATGGCTGTAGAAATAGCTATACATTAATGTTAATGAATTATGAAAGAGCCGAAAGTTGAATGGAGCAATGACTGAATTTATTAACAAAGTCACAAGAGATTATAACATAAAATGTAACTAAAAGCTAAAAAGCAAACAACAAGTCTCAAAGGCACATAACATCAACTTAATTTTCCAAAAATATTTTCATTATTTCTTCTTTTTTTTGATTTTCTTTTCTCCTTTTTTTTTGGTATTCCTTTAACATAGCAATTTCACCAATATGGCTCATTGAAGCTGATATTGTTAAGCAAGCACCCACCGTGTTTAGTAATGATGGCGTTAAATAGCTGTTAGCTAATATTTAATTTTGTATTTTTTTTTTTTGAAACAATAACAAAACGAATTAAAATAAAAGTTATTTTATTGAATAGGAAGCACAGTTTGAATGAGAGCATGTAAACGGCATGAGGTAACTTAACTAACTGTAACTGCAATAGTGTTAACTGCCATTATAATAAAAGCAATGATATTTATCTACTCATATGATGTGAAAAATAATAATGAAATTTACCAGAAAGAACTATGAAAAAACAAAAAGAAAAAAAAAACGAAAAAAACGAACAAAAATAAGTAAAAGCAACAAATATGCAAATATTTCAATAATAATACAAAGATAACGGTACTTTGTATAGCTTTTGCATTTAATGTCATTGTACTACTTACATCTAACGGTTATTATGCAATATTCATAAACAATGGATACACACACAGCCACATAGACACACAAGCGTACACATATTTAATGTAAAATGCTGTAAAATAATTATATGAAAAATAACAGTAAATTTATTAGAGACTTGAAATTTAAATATAAAGTAGCAGAAACTTGTTAAAATCCCCTTCACTTCCGACTTTTAATTCTTAATTGTTTCTTGTTTTTTTTTTTTTCTATAGATTATTGAATGATTAAATTATTATAGTTCAAATAAAACACGTTACATTACAATTACGCACTAAAATTTGATTTAGTTTTCATGAAATCTTTAACCAGATGTTGAAATTATGCCAATGCAACATTTAATAAGTAAGCTTCTAGAAAATATTCTAGAAAATATATATTAATTTTTTTTTTGCCTTCCATAAATACTAAATTAATCCAATGCAGCCTTTAATTTTTATTAATGATCAAAAATTACACATACAAGTTATTTGAATTAAGAATAAAAGAGGAGATCAATTTCTGTAAAATTGAATCTGTGCAATGGCCAAGCCTCACTCTGGGGAAAGCGTCTTTGTGCAAAAAATCCTTTAGAAATTCATTCGACAAACTCCATGAACAATTGAAATAGCTGAAAATTTTTATTTCAAGTAAAAACCATATAAAATTCTTTTACAAATTTGCAATTATTAAAACAAAAATATTTGATTAGCTATGTAAAAATTTTGGCGATTCGTTCATTTTCCAACGCAACTTTTCCTTTTATGAACAATTCCAAATACTTTCTTCTTAGATCTTCACACAGCTAAATTTGATGAGATTGTCTAAACGTTATCTAAGCATTAGATAGGACGAAGATAAGCGATTTTCCGCTTTCATTTACTATTTTTTTTCTTATTTCGATTTTTGGAAATAACGACCTTAAAGCCTCGCTGCGACCAATTCAATCGAATTAAAGTTTACGATTAAATAATCTGAGCTGATTACTCTGAAAAAGCAATAATTATTAAAATTTATATAATTCTTGGCAGAGAATTTGCCAACACAAGCAAACATTTTCCTATTTTCCCTCATTTTCCTTTGGCAAATTATTTGTTTTCATAGCTTTTTTTAATGCTTTAATGCACTTTTTGTAGGCAAAGCAACCAACGTAAATGAAAGAATTTTCAATTTCATTTTCATTAAAATTTTACAGTTATTTGAAAAAGTTATGGTAATTTATAAGGTATGCTGAATATTTTGTGATGTTTGTTGCGATCCATGAAAAATTTAATTGAAATTTTTCTAAAGTATAGCAAAAATATTTTTACGCGCTGTAAAATCGCTGCAAAATAAACGCTTAATAAAGCTAAACTTTTATTCTTTATAAATATAAAAAATATAAAATAATTTTGTATGTAAATTTTGGAAATATTTTCATATTTAGTGCATTCTTTGTAAACGGAAGGCTTATTTAATTCGTATTCAATTTTGACAGGTTTGTACTTCTCTGCATAGAAATATTTCTTATATTTAGAAACGAGTGGACAAAGCAGCGTATATTTGATATTCAAATTATATAAAGAGAAATAATTTTGCTTAAATTTGTGGAATTTATATAACAGGTAAAGCAAATAACAAAATTATGTTCAGCTAGAGCCGAATCTTAAATACCCATCATCAGTCTTATACGATGATTCTTTTATATAATTTTTGAATAACCGTGACTTATTTTAGAAGTAGGTTTCTGCAAAATTTCAGTTTTCTATTTGTTTCAATTTTCTAATTATAGATTTTTGCTGATAAAATAGAAATGTTTTACTATGGGCGTGTTCTTTGACCCATATGCTCCATTTCCAATATCAACCAATTTACATGAATTGGACATCTTTTTTTTATGCAATGTTTTATTCCAACAACTGAAGCCTATTGAAAATAATTACAAAATTATTAATTAAAACTTTTAATTATCTATTAATTTTTTTTTTTGAAAACCCACGCTAAATTGAAAAAATTTTGTATAATTTTCCAAAGAAAATTCTTAAACTTCAATTAATTAATATAATTAAAATTTTAAATCATTTGAGCTGATATTTTGGATCCTCCAGCGGTACATAGAACTTCTCAAATCATTCTTACTTTCTGGGCATTTTTTTATACCTTAAATGCAAAATAGCGCTGGGCATTTAAGTAACGATCCTGACTCCATTTTTATTTAATTGTTTTTACTTTTACTTGTTTTTTTTTTTTTTTAATTAAACATTTTTACATTATTTTAGTTTGGTTTGGTTGTAATTGATGTTATTTCATTATAAAAGCGATATCAATCACTTTTCATTTCATTTATACATTTTATTATTAGTAATTACCCATCCATTCATCCATTCATACATCCATCTACACACACACATACACACACACACACACACACACACACACACATAAAACAACTATTTTCAAAGTTATTTAATGTTCATTTAAATAAAAAAAAAGAGAAGAAGAGAAACAGAGAGAGAAAAGAAAGCAAAGAGAAATCTATGTCTATAACTTTTGTAAACGATGTCCGTCCACTTAGAAATTTATTTTAATGTTTGTTGTTTTTATATTTTTTTCTACTTGATTAACACAGATACACACACACACACACACACACACACACATATATATATTATATACATAAAATATATATATATATATATATATATATATATATATATATATATATACATACACATACACATACATAAACCATTGTCCTAACCATTAAACTAATGAAAGTTGAATGCATTAAATTAAAAATGTTTACTTATTGCACTTTTAATACGTTTTATTATTTGCCCGTTTTTAATGCCATTTCTCTTTGTCCTTATCTAACAATCTCATTATCTATCTATCACCCGATCCCCTTCCTTCTATTGACCATCATCCTTCTATGGAAATGCATTATTTAAAAACTCTCTTTTTTTTTGCATGCTCTATGAAAAGCAAAAGCAACAGGAAAAGAAAAAGCAATAAAAAAAATCAATCTAGTGAGAGCAAATAAAACGTGCTCAGAGAATTTTTGAATAATAATTTTATTCTTTGCTTTATTACATATGACGTTAATGCTAATGTCGCTTGCGATTTTATTACGAAATACTTCATTTTTTTCAGTTTTTTTTTCAATTTTTTTTTTCAATTTTTTTTTTCAATTTTTTTTCAATTTTTCATTTTTCTCCAACTTTTTTCAAATTTTGTACAATTTTCTTAAATTTTTTTCAATTTTTTCCAATTTTCTTCAATTTTTTCTAAATTGTTTCCAATTTTTCCTCTTTTTTTTCAATATTTTTTTTTTTTTTTTTGGTGTAGATTCAATCTCAACCGTTTATTAAATGTTTACCTTTTTTTTAGTATATTGGTTAATTGTTTTTAAATGCTCATTGCATTTATGTAACATAAAAAAGTAGCTAAATAAATTTAAAAAAAAAATGTGATGACTGAACGAAGTGACATTTTCATTGAGTGCGACATTTTTTTTTTACCAGAAACAGAAAGAACGGAAACATATTTTATGACAAATGGAAATTACAAAAAAATCAAACAAATAAAGGAATTGGAAAAAAACCGTTACAGTGGATCAAAGCTTATCATTAAGGGCGCTACATTTTACATCGGAATAAACGCAATGCATAAGCAAGTCTTCTCCAATTTACTTAAATATTCTATTAAAAATATTCTATAATTATCATTACATCGGTTCACCAACTGGCCCTTGGTCCATCTTTATTTAATTATTTTTAAACTACGCCATTATAATAAGCCCTGAACAATGGGAGAAGCGTTTTTACGGCGCGTAAAAAACAAGGAAATAAAATAAAGAATATATATAAGAAGGCAACGACTTATAAATACCCTACACTATATATTATAAAAGTTAAAATTTTTAACAATTGGGTCCAATGCTTTTTAAATGGAATAATATAAGAAAACTGATGACATTAGAATTTTCGGAAAACTTGATCCCTTTATTTAATATTTACCTGGAAAGAGGCTGTAAAATATGAACAGACTTTTGCTGAACATTTAAATGAATGGATAAAAATGTTAATTAAATTCATTTAAAAGGATTTGAAAGGATTTAAAGGGTCTTAGAACGATTTAGAACGATTTCAAAGGGTTTGAAAGGATTTGAGAGGATTTGAAAAGGTTCAAAATTATTTGAAACGATTTGAAACGAGTTGAAAGGATTTGAAAGGATTTAAAAAGATTTTTATCCAAATTCTTTAAAACTTACTTGCGCTATTTTGTAATTAGTCTAATAAATCAAGTCCTTCTATTGATTTATACATTTATCTGAAAGTTAGCTTTATCAAGTGATTTAGCGACCAATGTAATAAAATTTATGCTGGTGCTATAAACATATTTAATTAAATAAACATTAAATTAAACATCTATAACAAAAAAAAAAAAAGGAAAAGATCTATAAAATAAGCAATAAAATTCTCAATAATTCAGATCAAAGTGAAAATATCCAACAATGACAACAATAAATGCCAGCCCAAGTGCGGATACAGGAAAACGAACCCATAAAAATCAAACACTTCTAATACTTAATTTTATACGTTCACATAAAAAATATAATAATAATAACAACAACAAAAAAAGCAAAAAAAAAGTGAGAATAAATTGTTCAATCAGTTTGCAGAATTTATATGGAGAAGAAAAAAAACAAAAGAAAAAAGAAAAAAAAAATCAAAAAGACCCAAACAGATACAAAAAAAAAGAATATGAAATTTGCGTTCAATGAATTTACGATATAATAGTATTATAACATAGATATCGATTGTATTAAACATGTTGCGCAATATCAAACTAAATAAATTTTCCGTTTAGTAAAACACTTAAATTTAAACGAGGTACTTGGTACGGAATTTTTTTCCATCCAAAATATTTTCGCAAAGTTACATATACATATATGTATGTAAGTATGTATGTATGTATGCATTGAGTGGGTGTTACGAATGACGATTATGGTCGAAATAATTTGCCCTATTTACATCATGCGTGATCGTGATATCGTAGGGCCCCAGAGCTCTACTTTTCATTTGATACCCTCAATTCTTAATTATTTATTATTTAAGGTAATGTTGAGATTGGCTTTGTAGTGAAAGTAAGATAATCCATATATAACTATTAATTACTAGGGTCTTATAGGTTTCGATCATCACAGCAGCAGCATTAGTCCTTCATGAAACTCTAGCCGTATGTTCATACGAGTCTTTGTATGACTGTCTGAATGACTGATTTCTTAATAATATTCTTTAGTAAGACGACGTTAGAAAATATAGAAATAAAGGGCTTTCGATTATAAAGGGACACGCCCATAACACAAATTATATAAGGAACTTTAATGTTTCCTACAAAGAGACCAATAGATCTGAATAAAGCTTTGGGAATAAGTTTAAAAGTAAGTTGATATTTTCCATATGTAAGCATTATAATATAAGGCCACGCCTACTTTAAAATTATATTAGATACATTTTCGAAAATTTCCCGTGGCTCCACTTTGTCTGATCCAAGTTATCAAAATAATAAAAAAAGGGAACGCGCAGAATTTAAGATGCTCATCTAACAGACATTGTCTTAGTAAATTAGTGGACTCTCAAAATTCGACCTCAATCAAATAGAATTTTCTAAGTTGCTTTGCTTTTTTGATACAGTTTCATGCTTGTTGTGTAAGCTCTACTAAAAAACAAACAAAGAGAAACAAATGACAAAGTTATATGAATACACACATGTGCATACACATGCACACACATTGTTGCTATAAATTGTTTGAGCGACTATTATTGTGTCTTGTTTTTTCGTTTTTCTCTCTTGTTCTCTTTTCTGTGTTTTGAAATGATTTCTTTCTACGCTGCTTTTGCTAGAGATGGAGAGCATTCATGTGTGTACTTGTGTGTATTTGTGCATGTTTATGCATGTAAATAAGTTACACCATCATTCCATCATTCTTACTTAATTGAGTGTTATTTACCATACGGTATTGTTTTTTTTCTTTTCTCCTTCTCCTTTTTTTTCATGCAATTGTTGTTGTTGTTATTGTTGTTGTTGTATTATACTATTTTTTTTACAGTTTGATATGCATTGATTTATCACATTATCATTCATATTTACAAATCAAGTCTACAAAAGCGACAATTAAAATCGCATGGACCAGTCTGTATAACAAGTTCCCAGAATGAAATTGAAGAAATTGCAAAAATGGTATATGATACAAAAAGAGAAAAGGAAAATTATGCTATGCCAGCTGTTTTGGGCCAAATCGTTAGATATTTTGTCTATATAGATAAAAATTCGGACCATGCAGCATAAAATCATAGTTTCAAGATCCAATTTGCGATTTACTTTACTTGTTGCTTTTTTGATATTTATGGTCTCGATTTTGGACAAATAAAAACTGCCTCTACTCATGCAAAATTTTAATACGCATTAAAATCTTATGCTTTTTGTCCGTCTGATATTTGCTCTAGACTCTTGATTAATTGTAAATTATTGAAATATTGATCCAAAGTTTTGAAAGACAAGCCACCGACTTTCAGAAAGTTACAAACTTTTCTGTAGAACTTGAGGGTAAATTTTCCCATATTTTATGGTAAATCCTCAAAAAACCATCTTAGATTGTAAAATTCTTTAGTTATACTTTGATTTGTACTTTACTTTTAGAGGAATCAAAAGTAAAAATTATTCTAAAAGGTCCTTCTAAATGTATAACTTGTGAACTTATCATATCACTTTAGCAAAATTATTAAAACTAGAAACATGAAACTTTCTACCAAATATTTCAAATGTGAATCTAATGATGGCAAAATAATTTGGACAAAATTTTGAATCAAAATTACAAAAGTCAAAAATCGAGCAATCTATTGTCTTCTTCTTAGAGTAATTTGCATTACATAACAACAACAAATTGCTTATAAATTTTGTAAAATTTTTGCAAAATTTGTAAATGATCGCTGAACTCGATCAAATTGATCAATTTGAAACATTTCCATAAACATAGTCCATCTCTTTCTCGCTTAGCATCAAATGTATTATAATTTAATTGATTTCATTTTATGAATATTTTTTCTATAACACGTGCCATACGATTCGATCTTCGGAAGGTGTCTTATCAGATCAGACAGACAGTATATATATACTTCACATTGTATCACCAAATCTAGAAATTTATCTAATGCGAGTATCTGTAATAATTAATCATTAAAACACAATTTTTTTGCATAAATATTGCTATTTTATTATATTCCGCCTTCTAGCGTTTTTTTTAACACCCTACCATCATTTATGGTATGAAATGGTATTATAAGTTTGTATAGATATCTGTAACGTATAATTTAAAGTTGAGATAAATGCAATATTTAATATACCAAGCTCGCTGTAGAATCATTTTTTTTTTGGAGGCGATTTTAATTTCTATGTCTGTCCTTCTGTCTATCTAGCTATTTGTCCATCTGTCTGTCCATGGGTTTTGTTTAATGTTGGTCCATGTAAATTTTGTTAAAAAGCTAAGTTGTAATTTATTTTTTTTTAAATTAAATGGAATTTGGCATGTACTTGGTTTTTAATCCAAAATTTGGTTCGAATGGGAACCAAAAAAAAAAAAAAAAAAAGTTACAAAAAATTTCATTCATTGGTTAAAATGTACAACAAATTTGATTCGAATCTTACCATTTTTAAAAACTTATTTCATAGAAAGCCCTTTTTTCACAAAAAAAATTCATTACATGGACAAAATTCACAATTTTAAATAGAGCTTCATAAAAAAAAAAAAAAGGGCAAACCACTTGTATTTTGACATAAAAACTATGTGCAATAACTTCGGTCCAGCTAGAACCATTTTGTGAAACTCTTTTCAAACAATAAACTTTAAGTTATAAAAAATTTTTTTCAATTTCTTAAACCTTTAATTCTTTTACTCTGACTTTTTCTCATATTAAGCAAAATAGTGTAGAGTGTTTCAAAGTTGTCCAGGATTAACTATTTTTTTTTTTTTTATTTGAAATTTAGCTTACGGGAAAACTGGTACAAACATACAAAACATACAACAGCAGCCGCAATAAAAAAAAAAAATCATGCAGCTGTGTACAATTGTTAGGAATTGTCTTGTGATCTAAAAAATTTGAAACTTTTCTATTGAAATTTACATAATTGTACAATTCACTCCAACTGAAAATATTATCTCTTATAAAATTTTATATCGTGGTTTACATGATGACAGTCAACTCTATCAAATTTATTTAAAGCTATAAAACTAAATTAAAAATGTGATCTTCATTTCTATAATTTATGGTTATTCTCTTACAAGATTATCGTAAGATTATCGTAAGATTATCGTAAGATTATTTTGCTTTTGTTATACCTCTATTAAAATGGATCCATTTGTAAGGCAATATGAGGCTAAATGATTTTATTATTATACAATTTTTATAGAATATGTTACGTGTTAATGTAGACTTTATTGCATTTGTCTAATTTTGATTTGATGGCAAAATAATCAAATATAATAAATAAAATTGTTAACGATTATTATTATTATTTTTTTATTCCTTTTGTAAAAACATGCAGCCATTGAAAATAAGAATTTTTATATTTATGATTCATTATTTGTGAATGAAATATTTGTACTTTGATCAAATTTATTCAATGAGTAATCTCAAATAAACTCAAATTGTCTATTAACAATTTCGTTCGTGTTTTTTTTTTTTTTTTTGGTTTTTTGGTTTTTTTTGTGTACTTATCTTTTTTAAGTTTTTGTACTATTTTAAGAAGTTAAAAATTTTATTGAAGGTCTTTATTATATCAATTATTAGTGTACTTATTTGTTTAAGTACTGTAAATACATTAAATTTTGCTCAATGATGGAATTAATTTTTAAGTATTAAATGTAGAAATTTTTTTTTTATGTGAAAGTTAAGAACTTAAATTGTGCCACACTACTACCTATCTATTGTACAACAATTCTAACCACCCCTCGTACTACACTTTCATTTACACTTTTCTCAATATTTTTATTAATTTTAAGTACTACACTTTCATTTAGGCCTTCCATAAGACTTTCACTCAACACTTGTACTAGTATTTTTTGTCCACCCACCCCTCGTATTACACTTTCACCCACATTTTCCTTGTAATATATTTACATATACGTTCACCCGACCCTCATATTACTTTTCCGCACACCACTCGTCTTTAATTTACGCACATACCTTGACAAACATTTCCACTCACCCCTCGTAATATATATTACATTTCCACCACGGCCATACACCTTTCTTATGGCTTTTTCTTTTTAACATTTTAGCTTTCGATCTTGGTAAATTACAAATATTATGAGTTGGCGATTTATTCAAAATAAATTAAGAAATTTATTCTCTGTTTACTTTGAGATCGATTTAACTACTTAGAAAGTTTTTGAAGGCCTTAAAATGTGTCCGCTCTGGCCCATGTTGATGCCGAAAATTATACCAGAACTCATTAGATTTTGTTGATTTTATTTAAAAAATTTAAAAATAATTTGCAATAAAATATTTTCATTTTTTAATTTAACATCTACAACCGAACCAACAATATCGAATATTTTTAATTATTAATAATATTTTATTAATGATGGTTATTTAAATTACATTTACAAAAACAAACGCCACCTTAACTTTTTTGTTGCAGCTTGTTTTTTCTCATTTTATAAATAATTTCCTTCCTTTTTTTTTGGTTTTTTTTTTTTTTTGGTTGCTTTTTTTTGGCTAAACACATATTATTATAATAATAAATAGTTTGCTTTATTTCAATTGAAATTTCAATTTCTAGTTTCTTGTTTCATGTTACTCGTTACTCGTTTCTAGTTTCTAGTTTCTAGTTTCTAGCTTTATGTTGTTAATAGAAAAAAAAAATTAATTTTTCACCAACTTCATTTATGATTGATGGCCATATTATATAAAAGTCTTAGGAAAAAAAAAAGTAGATTTGGCTGAAGGCAAATTTTGAATACCCACCACCCAAATACCATTGAAATTTTACATTTCAAGGCGCGTTTCGGTTATTTCAGTCAAAAATCACAAAATTTTGCTTAAAAAAAAACCGACGTGTTCTCAATGTTTATGTTGCATTGTGGGCGTGTCCTCTAAACGATTTTGTACATGTCTGTAATAAATTTAAGTACGATAACTATTTGTTTGCCATCAGTAGAGTGTTTACCAAATATGGACAGACGGACAGATGGATAGACATATCTAAATCGTTTTTGGGTGTTACAAATATAATGACTAAATGAATATGCTCCCAGTATCTGGGTAATGGGTATTATAAGTAAGTTGTAAATAAATTGAGAAGGGTAGAGAAAATTTTTATTTTACTCATCAACAAAAATTCGCTTCTGAATTATTTAGTTCAATCTTTTGATCAAATAATTTGCCTGCCCAAATTTTTTTTTGCTTATTTATTGTTTCAGTTGAATATAAGACCTTTAGGCATTTAGTAGTGTAGGCGTGACCTTTTGCTTAATTTTTTTTTTTTTTTTATAGTTTTTTCAACATAAATCAATACAAAAGTAATTTTTAAAGCTTTCAACACTCAGACATGATTTGATATGGGCTTTATTTGGTTTGACGGCGTGACAGATCTAATCAAATAGTTGAATCGTATATATATTACCGTTATCTTTTATTGTATGAATATACTTTGAATTTCACTCACTACTGAGATTTTTGTGCTTTGTAAATTTTATATTTTTTAGCAAATTGAACATTTCTCAATTTGTGTTGGATAAAAAATGATTGGATGATGGCGGTGCATAAATTCTAATTATATATTTAAGATAAAGAAAAATAGGAAAAAAAAGATTAAAACAACAATAATAATAATAAACAACAACAACAACAACAACAACAACAACAGCAACAACATTAAATTATTTATTGGAAACGTCAACTTTGATAACGTAACATGCAGCAATAATTTCCCAAAAAAAAACCGTTTATTAACTAACGTTCACATATTTATATACAGGCACACATACACATACACATACATACACATATATGTAAAAATATATAAATTACATGCTAACAAACTTATGCTTTTTTCTAGCGTTTAATCGTTAATTTTTTTATATTGTTGTTGTTGCTACTGCTTTGTTTACTGTTGTTGTTATTATTATTATTGTTGTTGTTGTTGTTGTATTAGTTTCCTAAACAAAGTTTACATATCAAGTAATGAATTTGTCTTCCTAAAATAAATTACAATAGAAAAAAATTGGGGATTGTTAAATTTGTAAATGAGAAAAATTGAAAAACAAATCACAAAATCACAAAATAACAAAATCACAAAAAAAAATTTCAACAACTTTAGAACTAACTTTATTATCATTGTTGTTTATTATTAGATAACTCTGTTACATATCACAGACAGACATCAAGAGAGAAAAAGATACAGAGAGAGAGAGAGAGAGAGAGACAGAGATATAGATTGACAGAGAGAGAGTGACAGAGATAGTTATATATATTTTATAAAAAGTTCAAATGAAAAAAAAAATGCGATCATTTACTATTGAATTTTTATATTTGGGCAAAAAGTGTATGCACCACCTGAAATATAATTATTCGACACAAATTTTTAAATGCCACAACAAATAAAAGTCGAACAAAATTCGATTGAAGGCGTCTCTTAAATATTCTACATTCCCACATTTAATCTAAGGCTTTTACAAATGAGAAAAGCAAAAAGGAACAAAAAAAAAAAAAAAAAACTAATAAAAAATATCTGAAAATTTTCAAAATTATTTAAAAAAGTTCGATTTATGAGAAAAAAAATTTCAAAAAAAATTTAGCCATATGAATCAAATCAAAAAACAAAAAAAAAAAAAAAATTAATCAAATTCATGCATCCCCAAATATATTTCTCAAAGACTTTGAGCCAAGCCACGCCCATATATCAAATTTTATTCATGTATAAAACTAAAATTGCTCTCTGCATTTTGTTTAATAAATTTTAAAGGTACCAAATAATAAATTACCAAAGAAATGATTGCCCTAAATGATGGACAAATTTATGCTGAAAACTTAAAGTGTATCAAAATTTAAGGGTAAATTGATTTTATCATGTTTATAACGTTTTATGTACCGCACAAATGTTTTATAGTATAAAAACATAATCAAAAAATGGTGGTAAAAAAAAAAAAAACAAAAGAAAACAGAAAAAAAAATTATAATAATAATAAAAAAAATATGTAGAGTAAATCTTAGAACGATGTAATATTTAGAAAAATAAATATTTAAAAAAAATTTTTAGCTGATCGTATAATAAATATTTGCTTTAATTAAAGCAAAATGATCTGTTTTTGGATATTTCTTTTTTATAATTTTTTTTTATTATTTATTTATTAATATATCTTTTAGTTATTTTTGACTGCATGTATTTTTTTTTTTTATGCCATTTATACTGTACAAGGTATTATAAATTTGTACTGATGTTTGTAACAGCTGGAAGAAGTTGAACTTTTATTATACCGATCAATTTTTTGAATTTATTCAAGTCCATCTGATCGCCTGTCCACCCGATCGCCTGACTGCCTGACCGCCCGACCGCCTGACCGCCCGATCGCCTGACTGCCTGTCCGCCTGTTCGTCTAATGCTTGCTTATTATTTAATAAAATTTGTTGCATAGCTAGATTTTAAGTCAAGAGTAAACCCCCTTGAAAATGATAAGAATCTGATAGTTTTTATGGCCACGCCCTACATAACAGCTTTCCAAAAAAAGAGGCTTTATATTGGAAAATAATTACAATTTAAAATGAAATATTTTAAGGAAACTTGGTATTGCCTTATATTTTCATATAAAAAGTTTTGATCTAAACTTTGATCTAAATCGATTCATTTTTATGACGCCTTCTCATATAAAGCCTTTACCCAAAAATAAATAACTGTAAGGACAAAACATACATTTGTGAATATATTTTAACGAAAACTGACATTTTTTTTTTTTTAGATTTTGACATGAAGAACGCTTATATCAAATTTGGTCTAAATGGAAAAATTTTTACAATTTTTTCTTATATAACGTTTTTTTTTTTTTTTTCTTAGAAAATAACTCTTTATAAGCATAAAAGTTACAATTTTGATTATATTTTAGCAAAAATAGGTTCTATTTTGTATTTTGATAAAAATTTGATCTAGATCATTAGGTTATTTTGAATACCCTTCCTTATAGCGAAATAATTAACATTCAAATATTTTAAAAATTAGACAACTTTTATTTCCCTTCAATAATTTAATTTTTTTTTTTATTATATTAGGTAAAGCGATGTAGGGTAATGTAGGGTATTTAAGAGTCGTTTATTAACGACCATATAATTTCTACTTGCTTGCTTTTGATTCTTTGCTGTTGTAGTTTGGCGTTTTCGTGGCTTTTTATTAAGATTTTCATAACGTGCTTGAAAATTTATCTTAATTGTGGTTGTTGGTTTCTTGTTGTTCGTGTTTCTGTTGTTTTTGGCAATTTAATTGTCGTTTCTTTACATTTTAAAATAAAAGTGAAAGGGTTTTCCTTTTGTTATTGTTTCAATTCTAGCAAAAATTCATGCTTTATTTTTCCTTTGACCCACTAAGTGAGAAATATATTTTTAACGAGCTCCCCAACCTTCCCCCCTCTCCACCCCTTCCCCTGCCACCATTTTTTTTTTGTTTATTTTTTGGAATGAGAAATTTAAATATTGCTTTAATTTAGATATTTCGATTGTATTGTTTGACAACAGTTGCTTATACAAAATTCCATTAAATTAAATTTTGTTAATTTCGTAGCACAAAAATAAAACTTTGATTTGATTTCATAGAGCTCATGAGATTTGCTTGATATATAATCATTTGAATTAATGCTTCTGGCGATTAATTGCCATGATAACAATTTTCAAATACATTAAGTGACTTATTAATCTAAGAGATTATCAGAAATTTTTTTCTACTATTTTTTGATGGTCTTGAAATTCATAATCTATTTATAGTATTTCATTCCATATGTACCATCAAATTGAATATTTTGTTGGTTTGTTTCAATGATTTGTATTAAATACTTTTTATTTTAGTAATCTATATAAAAACATTTTCTAATGCCATTTGAAATTGTCTGTCCATCTGTCCATTCTGTTCTATCTGTCCCTTCGTTTGTCTTTATATAAATTTGTTAATAAAATTTAGATGATAATTTTGTTGGCATTGGAATGAAATTTTTTATGTGGGCTTATTTTGATACAAAAACCACTTAAGAATAATTGTGGTAAAAAATTAGGATATTATGACGATCATACGCCCCATACACCGACTTATTTTGCAAAAATAAGTTTTTTTATGGAATATTTAACAATTCGATATATATTTTCTTTATAAAAATTTTGATGTAGGAGATTAAATGGTCAGCCTCAATGAACTAAAATCTATTTAGATTGTATTTTATTTTATTTTTTGCCATCAAATCACTATAAATTATTTATTATGCTGTTTTTATATGCCATTTAAGGCATTTTTATTATGGCTATTTAATTAAAATTATATAACACAATAATATAATAATAATAATAATAATAATAATAATAATAATAATAAAAATATTGATTTTAAATTGTTATTGTTATTTTTATTATTATTGCTATTCCTTTACTTGCTACTGCTTTTCTTATAATTTTTTTTTTTATTTTGTTTAGCCTTTTTTATTTAATTATAATTTTTCTGCTCTTTTGATTTTTTCTGTTTTTCTTGTGTACTGCAATAATTTATTCATTTGTGGCTAATATTTTTCGTATCCAAATGATCATAAATTATGTGATAGTTTTATTTTATGCGATGCATCATTGTACTCATACATTTCTTCAAGACGACACGAAACGCTAACAAACGTTGCACGTTTTTGTCTTTTATTTCTTGCTGATTTTTTTTTTTTTTCTTAAAAATTTTTTTTGTATTCTTTCTTTTTGATTTCTTCTTTTCATTTTATGTAGATCATATGTGTAGAGATTTTAATATGTTATCGTTATCAATGTCATTCTTCTCCTTAACAAAAAAAAAAAAAAAAAAAAAAAAAAAATCAGATACCAAGAACTAAGAAATTTAATATTTTTTTGCAATTTCTTTGTTATTATTATAACATTCCATCAAAATATGTAAGTGTATTCAATTCATTCAAGTGCTTGTAACACTCAAAAATCAAAACAAAAAAAAAAAAAAAAACAGGCGAAGCAATTTCCGCGAAATTGTTTGATCGCAAAGTTTTTCGAAAATAAACAGAGTAAATTTTCTCTGAAGCCCCAAATTTGAAGTGGTTTTAAAAATTTTACAAATTTTATTAAGACTGAAAAAAAATCTATAAATAGGACACGCCCATTTTGGAAACTATAAAATTGAAAAGCTAGAGGGGCCAAAAAATTTATCAAATTTCTTCATCTCTTTAAGAAAAAGATTCATTTAAATTTGAAAAAGTATAGAAATAAGCCACGCCTTAAAGAAAAATTATAAAAAATCTACGGAAATATATTAAAGTGGTTCGAAGTTGCTTTATAAGTACGCTACATTGTTTTATCAAATTTGTTTAACAACACTTTAAAGTCCTTTGAAATTCAAGAAGTTTAAAAATACAAATCTTTTTAAAAGGCTTGATATATAAAACGATTTAGTTGAAATTTTGATGCAAGAACAAATACGATTTCTAAAACCATTTTTATTAGGGATATATTAACAATTGGAAATTTGTCTCAGTCTCCATAAATGAGGCTGAGACGATTGGTATAACAAAAAAGTTGGCGACCTTGTTTGTTAACTCCTTCTAAATGTTACAGATCTCTATATAAAAGTTAGATGCTGATCATAAATGATGTAGGGTATAATGAAGTTAGCAGTTTTTTCTTAAAGATTCATCTATTTTTTTTTTGCTATTTCTTGTTCCACAGAGTTTTGTATTCAAAATTGTCAAGTAGCCATGGCCGAATAAATGAGTGGTCGAATTATGGGTAATCAAGAATCGCTTTCAACTATTTTTATATTATTTTTTGTTTTGCTTTTGTGATTATTATTATTATTATTACTACTTTATGCAAACAATGATTTATAACAGATTTATTGGTAAGTTGCATTTTTCATTATCACGTCAACATCAAACACCATCACCATTAAAATTAAATATTGTCTTCAAAATGGGCTTTAATCATGATTAACAACATTTTTATAAATATGAAAGAGATACTCACAAGTTATGATGATAATGATGATGTTAATAATGATGATAATGAAGTAATGCGATACGTGCGTTAATGCGTTAATGCATTAGAAATCATTTTATGTGAAAGAGCCATTTTCAAGTTATTTGAGGTAACACTTTGAAGAAAAAAGAAAATAAGCAAAAATAATATAAAAAATATTTAAGACTTCATAGATATTAAAAGTTGTTTAGCACGTGCCTAGAAAATATTTTTTTATTAAATTCTTGAAATTTCTCAATCGATTTCTGAATAATTTCCTTGATCCATTTGTAGAGTTTTAAGATCGTTTCATATTAAATTTTGCCATTTGAATAAAATATTTATTCATTCACATCTTAGATTTCTGCATGATTTTACACTTAGACTTGGAATGTACCGATCGTATGGTCTTGTTTATATTTCTTGCAAAAACTTTTATAGAGCTAATAAATGATGGGGACTGAAAAATTGAAACTGCTTTGCATTATAGTGATTTGGTAATAAGGAAAGAAAGTTAGACAGAGAGAGATAGAGATAGAGAGAGAGAGAGAGAGAATGCTTGAGTAAGAGAGAGAAAGAGTATGGGTGATAAATGGAAGAAAAGAAAGAGTGACAGAGATAGAGAGAGTGAGAGGCCAAGATACATGGCATGACAGAAAAATTCAGAGAAAATATTTTGCTTCGATTCTGTACCGGCCAGACATGGGTCAATCATTTAAAGTGGGCGCAATACTTTTAATATCAATTTTTATGAATGTTTACAATAATCCAATTATGGGGCTTTGATAAGAAGTCCTGTAGTCCTCTTCATACAGCACATCACATAAAATATCTCAAGAAATAATTTGCCTTTTAGCCAAATCGAAAAAAGTTAACAAGAAGTTGGTAGGACGCCCTGATCCATAATTATGGATTAAACAAGAGATTGAAATGTCTCATTATAACTGTAAAATAATTCGCATAAAATTGTTTGCTGTTGATAAATTAAAAAACTCTTAAGAATGATGATGATGGTTGTTGATTTTTATCAATTCCAAGGCAATTTTAAGTCCATGATGTGTAACTTTGTTTTATTTTTACTTTATTTTAGAGCTATTTAGATGAAATTTGAAACGTTAAATTTGAGCGTGTTTTCGCCCAGCGACAAATCTTATTAAAAACGGTAAAAAATTGGAAAACTTTTAAGGCCATGCCCCATATAGCACGTTTTTAAGAAAAATATGAAAAAAATTACACTTGAAAATATATTTTAATGACAAATGTCACTGTATTTTGATATAAAAAATGTGTATGCCAAATTTGGTCTCGATCGGGCCATTTTTACGATCCTTTTCCATATAACGGTTTGGGAAAAAACTTTTTATAAGCACAAAAGTTAGAATTTTGAGCATATTTTAGCAAAAATTTGCTCTGCTTTGTATTTTGATATGAAAAATGTGTATGCCAAATTTGATCTCGATCGGACCATTTTCACGACCCTTTCCCATATAACGCTTATTTTCGAAAAAAAGTCTTCATAAGAACAAAAGTTAGAATTTTGGCCACATTTTAGCAAAAATAGGCTTTGCATTTGCGTATGAAAAATATGTGTACCAAATTTACTGTAGGGTATTTAATACCCTGGCCGACTACAAAATTCTTATTGGCTTTATTTGTGCACTCGTTTTGATTCTGTTGCATCATTTATTATGCATGTTCAGATATGTTGTTGTAAGTTTTGTTGTTGGCTTTTTTTTGTGGTATTATGTTGACTCAATATATCTCTTCTATCTCTCTCTTACTACATGTTTTCTCTATGAAAATTTGTTATAATATAATTCATTGTATTGTGATGTGATGTGACATGATTTGATGTTTGATTGAACAGTTGTAATGAAGGCAGTGGTTTGCCATCGTTATGCCAAATGGTTTTGTGAGGGATGATAATAATGATGATGATGTAGATGAGGATGAGGATGATGATGATGATGATACTGCTGGTGATTGCGATTGTTGCCAACCATATTTAACCTCGCCATATAGATTGCCAAGGTCCAATGATATGTCAAGACATTTTGCACGCAATCGATCATTTTGTCATTGTCATGTTTTGCCATTTTTTTCGGTTTTTTTTTTGTTTTGTTGTTTCTTTTTTTTTTTTTGGTACATTAAAGCACTGAAGAAAACAGCTTGCAAATGATGTAAAACATACATACAAAATATTAATAAATAATAATAATAAATCAACACATAATTACAAATGATCATCATTAACTTTCTTAAAATATCCGTCATTATTATATCTAATGGGTTTAGTAAAAGTCATGTAAATACAAAAATTGCGGACTCTTGTTAACGATTTTAAAAGTTCATCATATGGGGGGTTGTTCATAAACTTCGCTCAATCTAAATTTTAAATTTCATATCAAAGTTGTTTTGATCTGACGTTCATTAATAAACGGCCCAGACCATTATCATCGTCAATAAATCAACGGTCTGATGGTCTAACAGCCCGATGGACCAATGATCCGATGGAGAACGGTCCGATGGATTAATGGTCCAATAGACTAACAGTCCGATGGACTAATAGTAAGATGGATTAACGACCCCATGGGCTAATGGTCCGATGGATTAATGGTCCGATTGACTAATGGTCCGATCGACTAACGGTCTGATGGGCTAACAGAGCGATGGACCAACGGTCCGATGGACTTATGATCCGATGGACTAATGGTCCAATAGACTAACGGTCTGATGGACTAATGGTCCTATAGATTAACGGCCCGATGGACTAATGGTACGATGGAGTAACCGTCTGTTAGACTAATGGTCCGGTAATCTAACGGTCCGATGGACTAAGGGTTAGATGGTTTAATAGACCGATGGATTCAAGTACCGATAGATCGACAGACCAATGAATCGATGGGCTAATACGTTTCAATGATATTAAAAAATAATTCTGAATAAATCGATTAGATTCTATGGATACTTTATGTTTATAAGCTAAATTATTTCAGCCATTTAATTAAATATGCGATTAATTAACTGCTAATTTAACTGATAATTTCAGAGTTGGGGGGGTTTTAAGCTAAAAAAAAAAGAAAGAAACACATTAAGAGAACAACAAAAAACAGTGAAGAAGAGAAGAAAGAAAACTTTGAAAGACATTTGAACCAGTCGAGACTACAATTCAACGGAAAATGGCACATGGTGGGAAATATTCTAAATTAAAAAACCAAAAGCCAAAAAAAAAAGAAAAAACGAAAAGTAACAAAAAATATCAAACACAACTTACTCATAAATATTTAATATAAACACGCCAAGTTATATGCTTCATTTTTTTTTTATTAGAAAATTTTCGTTTTAATTTCTTTTTTTTTTCTTGATTTTGATATAACAAGTTGCTAGATTTTTGTGAAATGATTTAAGATTATCAAATGTGATAAACGTTCTCATTTATAAACCATCAACCGTTTTTTTTTTAATTTGATCGAATTTTCTTTTATTCTCTGTCACTTTCACTCTCACAATGAAAAATTAAAAAAAAAAATGTAAAAATGCATGTTTTGTGAAATGGGCATGCAAACTATTATTGAAACGATTTCATGTCAGTAACTTGTTAATTTATAACAAACACAACAACAACAGCGCTTAATAATAACAAAAATAACAACAATAAGAATAACAAAATCGCTATATCGAATGACATAAATTGTTTTATACGAATAATTTGATGTAAATTTCTTTTTTTTTTAAGTCACACTATCCACCTACCCCACCTCCTCATCTTGAGAAATGGCTTGAGATTGGTCAATATTTTATTAATTGATTGGCTCAAAATTACATTTTATATCGACTTAAATCTCTCTACTTGTGTATTCAGTCCCCTCCTGCAGGCTCCGTCTTCCACAGGAAGAGCTTAAAAAATCGATTGACTCAAAATCATTCTCTATATCGATTTCTATTTGTATACTCATTCCCCTTCTCTATGACCCTTGACCCCTTTAAGGGGCTTAAGAAATCGATTGCTTCAAAATCACTTTCCATAACGATTTATTGGGTGTTTTTCCATATAAATTTGTTATAAAACTTCAGAATGACAATTTTTTTTTTTTGTGATATTTTTGTTGAATTTTGAATCAAAAGATGTACTTCTTGGAAAATGCTTAAGATCAGATAATGTTTATGATCAGCACGCATATTATTCTTAAAAAAAATTTTTATTTTTATAAAAGAAAAACGGTCAATATTTGAAAAAAAAAACGATTTAAACTAATTGGATCCCAATATTGCAGATTTATAGGCGTGACGGGTTATAGTAATTCATAAAATATCATCAATTTTTGAATGATTCCTTAAGGCAATTTAAGTTTTTGTGATCTATACAAATTTGAGGCTTATAATTTTCGTAACATTTTCATGAAATTTGGTCCATAACTAGGTGGATAATATATTTAAAGTTTCAAGGTCTATGAGAAGTAGATCCATTTGATACGATTAAAGCGATTTGTAGCATTTCAAGTTAAATATTTTTATTGATTCGAAACACTTTTTTTTTTGGAACATTTTTTACATAATAAATTTATAGGGGCATAGTTGATTACCGTTGATTTAAACGAGACTAAATAAATAAGTTTGGGTCACTGGGTCATAAAATAAACAAAAAATTATATAAAATTCAATAAAATAAAATGAAATAATAAAACACAAAACATTGCACTAGAAAGTTTTATATTAAAAACTATTCGTGCATATTGTTATTAGGATTTTTATTTTATATAAAATATGAACGTTAAATCTGAAACATAATTTACTAATTATTATTCATAATTATTAATTATTATTCAATGCATGAACTCCCCACAAGAAATTTAAACAGTAGATATTATCGCAATTACACCTTAACCCATATTGGCTATAGCAATTTTCATATAATGAAAAAGTGTATAAGAAATAATTAAGAAATTCATGGTTGGTCTTGGCCGACTTTTAAGCATCCTACATTACTTTGTTTAATATGATTAAAAAGTTAAATAAGAAAACCAAGCAAAAATTTACTAAAATTTTACTATATTTATTTCCTTATATGGAAGAGGATTCAAAAAATGGACTGATATAGATCAAATTTCCTGCCCATATGTCTCCTATTAAACTATATATTTTTCCATGTCAAATTCCATGGAAAAATATCTAAAATTATAATTTTTCTCTATATAATAACTTTTTTCCCATAAAAGGCTTTATATGGGAAGAGGTCGGAAAAATGGACTAACTGATCCGCTATATACATCATACCCACAACTGATGTAGCGTATAGAAATTGTAATACAAGACAAGCAGCCTCTACTTTTTTTTTTTTCCTTGGACATACATACCGAACATTTCTAAAATTCATGCTACTTCGAAATTGGTATCATAAGCCGGAAATTGAACAATTCTATGTAACGAAATTTTGCCATATTAATTGATCCATTAGTTTAATGAAAAACTTAAAAGGCCATTTAAGGAGCTTATTCAAGAAACGCATTGAGGCATAAGGCCAAGATGTTTTAGGTCTCCATAGAAACTCGATGGAACAGACTAAACTTTGAAGATTTATAATTTAAATCTGTATTTTAAACTTTTATCTATTAAATTTCAAAATCGCAAAATTTGCCTTAAGAACATTTTGATGCTCTTGAAATGATTTCGGCTGGTTTAGCTGTTTGTAAGAATTTTATAAGAAGTCTTGATTAAGTAATTAATAGATTACTTGCATAATTTCTTGCATAAGAGATGATTAATAATATTTTACAGATGGGCAGATATGGCCATACCGATATAAAATTTAAGGCTAAATAAAAATTGTTTTATATCTTTTAAAGTTTCTAATGATGCTTTTTTTTTTTTTTTTTGGGATGTTACAAATGTTTTGGTTTATTTTATATATCGCAACATTTATATGAGTAGCATTATAAATAAAAATATTTATGTGAAAAAATTAAATGTAAACATTTTACATAATCGCAATCACTCCAGCGCAACTTTATTCGGAGTTTGACTGTTTGATGGAATTTACTATTCAAGTAGTGTTGTTGTTGTCAGTTCAGTTCTTATGTGTATGTGTATACATCAAAATAATCATCATAATAATCACAATAATAATAGAGATGATAATAATGATAATGATAATAATGATAATGATAATAATGATGATGATAATGACTTGCATTTGTAGTTGTTGCATTTGTAGTTGTTGACCGTTGTTGTTGACTAGTTTGAATTGGGTGCATGTCACTAAAATAGCGTAAAATAGCATCACTGTTACAGCTTTCATATTAAATAAGTAAAACTTCGAGTAAAATAGTCGAGGTCCATACGTAAATACCCTACAAAAATTTGCCCAATGTATTTAAGAAATTAAATAAATGACTTGACAAATTACTTGAAAAAATTTTTTTTTATATAAAAGCAGATTAATAAAATGGATCAATTTGAATGAAATTTGATGTATATATTCTTTATGTTAATGAATTGTTAAAAAATTTTCAAGCTTCATTAAAAATAACAAAATGTTTGGTGAGCATGGAAAATTTCGCCTCAATCAAATAAAAATTTTTTTTACTTACATAATTTTATTGCCGCTTTTTATTATTATTATTTGTTATTATTGTTGTATTTATTGGAGTTAATGTTATTGTTGTTTTATTATTATTACTATTATTTCTTGTTGTAATAATTGTTGTTGTTATTATTTTTCACATTATTATTATTGTTGCTGTTGAAACGTTGCAAGAATGAGATGATGTTCTGATACCCCCAAAGGTTATTGTTGTTGTCGTTGTTGTCGTTGTTATTGTTATTATCACTACCATTATATCCTCATATATGCATATATAGACAGACATACATATATGCTAGCATAAAATATCTCATGTATATCTCAAATATATAAAATTTATACGTGGCGTCATTTCCATTTTTCGTTTAAGCATTTTTCTTAACTTTTCTCTTTCATTTTTATATCAAAAAAACTTAATGTTTAAGGGGTGGAGAATGCGGTGAGGAGGGTGATGGTGAGGGGAAGGGGATGGTGAAGCGGGTGGGGGTGGAGGTTGGGAGGGGATACACTAATATTGTCAATATATTTTGTAATATTTAAAAAGTGCATCATCATAGACCATACAAACTGAATAGATTTTCTTAATAAGCAATCAAATTCTAAATCAACTTGGACATGTCCATCCATTTGTCTTTTTTTATTGTCTGTACCTCTGTCACTTTATGATAAACTTTTAACTGATTGCAAAATATAAAATATAGAGCTGAAATTTTTCAGAAATATTGAAAAATTATAAATGCTAGTTGATAAGGAAAATAGGGCCAATAATCAATTAAAGGTTACGCCCACAAGGCAACATAAGCTAAAGACATCTCTGCTTTTTTTTTTTGGTTTTTTAAAACGAAAATATGTCATTTTTGGGCTTAAAAGCTGAAATTTTGTATAAAAATTAGGCCCATAATTTATCAATGTTTTGTATAAAGAATTAAACAAAATTGTTCCTGCCCATTTCAAGTTATATAATTTCGAATTAATTGTCAACAATTTTAACATAAATTTATAAATAATTTTTAGATTGATAGTTATCCAAGATGCGATTATAGCTAAATATAATTTTCTTATTTGATATTTTCCTGGATTTTTTGCTTTTTTTTTTATAAGCTCAATTTAACTTTAACTTTAAATATGCTCAAATTTACATGAATATACATGGACATACATTAAGCTACATGATGAAATATGAGTGCTACACATATACATACATATATATATATATATATATATATATATATATATATATATATATGTATATATGTATATTTGTAGCATGTGGGTATAAACTATAAATATTTTGCTCTAACTAAAGGCACAACTTACACAACCAAAACCTCTAACAATAAAATGTAAAATAAAACATAAATGAAAAATTTTATAAAGGGTTTTGGTAGACACTTGGTAGACACACTTTACAGCATAATACTTAATACAATTTTGAAATAAAAAAAAAAAAAAAAAAAAGAAAATAATAAAAAGTAGCATTTTTGCAAATGTTTGTAATTTAACAATTAATTAAAAGAATTTGAAGGAAATTTTTTTACACAAATTTCTTGCAAATTTCCATCAAAATAATTATATTTTTCTTTTTTTTTTGTCTCAAAAAAAAAAAAAAAAAAAAACACATAGCTTTTTCATAGAAAGTGCTCTGATTTGGTATAGATTTCGTTTTGTTATATCAAATTTTATTTGGCCCACAAATAGACGCAAACAAAGATTCTAAAATCTCATGAGATTTTAAAATCTCATATCATTTGATATCATGATAGTTTAAGTTTAATCAAAATTTATTAGAATTGTTACAAAATTGTCAGCAAACATATAATACCGTAATGTCATATAAATGTTGTAATGGATGAAATAAAATGAGAATGCAATAAAAATTTAATGATCACTTGACAGCGTTAGCGGCATTTTCTTAAAGATATATCATTTTAATAAGTGTACGTGTATAATAAATATATGTAAAAAGGATAAAATGAATAGTGAGGAGTAATAATAAGTAGAACTAGAAAAAAGAAAAAAAATATGAGCTGACGCTAAATGAACTGTCACTTACAATATCGTTACTTTCTTAGATGACATTCTTTATAGTTAATCGAGTAAGCAGAATTGTAGTTATTTTATTTTTTTTTTTTGTTTTTGCTTTATTTTGTGGTTGGGCCTTTTTTTTTTTTATAAACGACACCATTTCTGGATATAGAGTATGATAAGTTAGTGTGAATGTATATAAAAGTAGTCAGTCAGAAAAAGGAGAAGAACAAGTTGAGAGATCAGTTTCACGAAACCATTTAGATTTTATCTATCCGTCTGTCCTTCCTTCAATCCATATAGATTTGTTATAAAAATGAAAAGCGCGATTTTAGTGGTCGTTGAAGTAGCTTGGCGTGTAAATGCCTGGAAATTAAATTATGCGTAAAATCACGTCCCATACAATAATTCATTTTGCAATGGTTTGTTGTTGTTATGTGCAATAATTTATAATTCTAGTTATATGTTGATAAAAATTGGCACATTTATAAAATTTCAACTAGATGGATCCAATTTTTAAGGTTTATCATATCCTTGTTGCCAAGGTGACATTTTTCAGATAAAATTATTATAGACCCTAAAAAAATTGTATTTTTTGTCTTGCATGAAAGTAAAAGGCGTGATTAAAAGTAGGAAAAAGCTGCCCATATGTCAACAATCAAAAAAAAAAAAGGAAATTTTTCAATGTGCCAAAACAGTTGAATACTTAAAAAAAATTTTTTTATTTCAAAAAAAGACAATTGAAGAATAGCTTTATTATGTAAGAGGAACCTTATTAAAAACTAATTGAAAAGCTTTTTGAAGAATATGAATCCTTTTGAAGGGCCTATTTGAAAATGCTTATTTGAAACGCCTATTTAAATATACTATTTTAAGGGCTTATTCGAAAAAGCCTATTTAAAAAGCCTTAATGAAAGGCCTCTTTGAACATGCCTATATAAAGACGCCCATTTTAAAACGCTTATTCGAGCTCTTATTTAAAAAGCCTATTGAAAATTAGAAGCCTATTTGAAAAGCTTTTGAAGAAGCTTATTTGAAGAAGCCTTTTGAAGTGGCCTATTTGAAAATGCTTATTTGAACACGCCTATTTAAATATACCTATTTTAAGGGGCTTATTCGAAAAAGCCTATTAAATAAGCCTTAATGAAAAGGCCTCTTTGAACATGCCTATATAAAGACGCCCATTTTAAAACGCTTATTCGAGCTCGTTTATTTAAAGAAGCCTATTTGAAGAAGCTTATTTGGAGAGGCCTATTTGAAAAAGCTTATTTGAAGAAGCTTATTTGAAGAAGCCCTTTTGAAGTGGCCTATTTGAAAATGCTTATTTGAACACGCCTATTTAAATATACCTATTTTAAGGGGCTTATTCGAAAAAGCCTATCTAAAAAGCCTTAATGAAAAGGCCTCTTTGAACATGCCTATATAAAGACGCCCATTTTAAAACGCTTATTCGAGCTCGTTTATTTAAAGAAGCCTATTTGAAGAAGCTTATTTGGAGAGGCCTATTTGAAAATGCCGCTATGAAAATATCTATAACTTTGTCATGGCATGTTATTGTTACTTTTACGTACACTATTTAATCATGAATAGAAATTATTTATTAAAATAAAAGATTTGAAAAGTTTCCAGTATATTATTTATCAATTAATTTGACGCACTGCTATAAAAACATTTCAAACTTTTTTTCTTTCCATTTTTCTTTCTATTTTTTTTTTTTTTTATTTAAAGCATTTTGAATAAGCGACAATGTTAGCTGTTTGTCAGCTGTTGAACTTTTTTAACGTATTGTTATAAGAAAAAAAAAAAAACTATTAGAAACTATTTATATGCAAATTTACTTTCTACACAAAATGGAAATTTCTTGCAAAGTGAGTAACATATGCAATTGTTAAATTGATGTCGTTCATCGTAATTTTTTCAATGTTTTGTGTTAATATTTTCATTCACTTCAAATATTTCTTGGGTGTTTTCTTAAATATTCTTCAAAGTTTTTAGATGTTTTATTTATGGATCACTTAAAGGGAATTTTTCTAAAAATTTCTGGGCACATTTTTTTATCAGACAAAAAGGTAAGCGATTCAATTTGGAGAAATTTATTAAAATTTTCAAATACTTTTTAGCAAAATTTACAATTTTTTTTTTTAATGTACTCGATTTTTTTTTTTATAACATTCTAAATTGATAATTTTCATTATTAAAATTTATTTTTGAACGTTTTATGGTTTTAAATTTTTTTTGAATGGAATTAATATTTTAAAGTATGATGTTTAACAGTCTGCTCTGTCGATATATAATAATTTTTTTTAAATTTATTTTTATATGGATTTATTATAAAAGGCAACATGTTGCAATTTTTTAACTTAACTTATTAACTTAAGCTTATTTTAATGGATTATATTGATTTTTCATATATTTTATAGTAACTAAGTAACTGGCAAACAGTGGGACGATTGGATCGATCTATGGCTTAAAAAATTACAACAAATATATAAATAAATAAATCCATATAGTTGGTTGGGGAAACTCTTCAAATATCCTACATCGGAAAAGTGAAATTAGAAATCATCAATCAAATCAAACTGATTCAAAAAAATGGAAAAATCTGGATCATATTTGGTATATGAATTTGTTATATCAAAATATTCGACATAATCAATTTTCTTTAAAAATTATATTCAAAATTATAATATTTGCCCATAAAATGACTTTTTTCGTGAAAATTATTTCATAGAAAGGAGTTGTAAAAATTGTCCAATTTTATTCATTTTCAATGGGGTATCTATTTGGATTAGAGTACACCTACTTACTTATTTTATATATCAAAAGTTACGATCTTTGCCTTGATAAAAATGGACAGATGGAGAGTCAACATTAAATCAATTTAGCAAATGATTCCAAAACGATTGGTATATTGGAAGATGGATCTATCTCAGCAATTTCAGGATCTTACAAACATCTGCACAAATTTATTATACCTATTGTATTATTAGATGTTGTTTTCAGTTTATGTGTGAGATGGGAGAAAACCAGAATGTGATTTAGTCAGATGAGTCAAATCAATTATTTCACATTTTTGATTGAACGATTTAATTATTTTTGCCATTTTTTTTCCATATATATATATATATATTTGTTGTTGTTGTACTTAATAACATATTAATATTCATATACTGATACACGTGAATACGTAAAATGATCTAACATTCCAATGTAATAATAAAAATGTTGTGTGTCAATGACTTTTTGTTAAATAATTAAACTTTATATGTTTTAAATAATTTAATATAAAATGCTTTCAACTAACTGAAAGTATACTTCAGGGTCTTCACTATTCTACTACAATATGTAAAGTTCTGAATTTTATTTAGGCATGTCCAACCATCTGAAAATCATATTAGAAAAAATTTGTTATAGCTCTCAGTAATTTGAAGGAGCAGCTTACAGTTTTAGCCTAAAATAAATTATATGGAAAAAATTTTTGTTAAATTATGAATAGCAGAAATCGTTCAACACAACTTTTCTTATTTTATAGTTTTCGAAAAAAAAAGGTATAGGCCACGCCCACTAAATAAAGAAAAATATTATTACTTAATTTTTTTTTTTTCATTATTTTGGCCTCTTTCTCATATTCAAGTTTTAAATTATCAAACGAAAGAAATGTCAGGGCATGCTCTAGGCAAATCTAAATGTTGTTATCATTAAAAATTTCGATCGAATTAATTACAAATTTTTCTTTTATATTTATATCGCATCCATATTTGTGTAAATGAATAAGAGTTGGCATGAGTAATAAGCTTAATATATGTTTAATATTTAAAAATTATAAAATTAACGAAAAAAAAAAAAAAAAGAAAAAATAAACAATTACAACAAAAGCCATAAACAAAAAAACGTCAAAGGCATAAATAAAAACACAAATAATTTATCAATATTTGATTAAATCCCTTTCGATTGGGATTGTTATACAATTGGCTTTATTATATAAACAACATGTCGTTCAATAAGTTACAGAATTTAAAATCTAAAATGAAAAAAGTTTTCTAATAACTAGATTTGAGTGAACTAAAAGCTCTCTGAATAAAAGTTGAATGCATTGGCAAATGTTATCAATAATTCTATTGTCAATAGTATCAATATATTGATATATCGATATATCGATATATCGTTAAAATTAAAAATTTTTTTTTTCACACAATTGAAATTATTGTGAAACAAAGTCGGAACATTTTTTCCGCCTTATTTTCATAACGCATGAATGCCGATTGGAATAAAAAAGGAAAATAAAAAATAAGGCTAAAGCCAAACACGATATTTATACGTTAATTTGTATTAAATAAATAATTGTATAAAAATTTATAATTTATAATTGTTATTATTATTATTATTGTATATTTAAAAAACTAACAATTAGCTATTTAATATTTTTGTAATGTAAATAAGCGTGAGTTGATTTTTATGTTAAGTTGGTTTAAATCATTTTATAATAAAATACTGTGAGATATGCGTACGTGACAATTTGTTATGATTTAAACACATTTGTAATGGGTATAACAAAAATAAAAAAAATATAAAATGATACCGACCGACTAATGAATACCTTACATTTTCATTTATAAAAGATTATTCAAAATTGTAAGTTTTTCCATATAAAAAGTTTTTGTAAAATAAATTGTTGCATAAGGCGTGGTCTGTTCTTAATCGTAATTATTTTCGGACGTCTTTGCAGGCCAAAATTTGGTCACATATAAAAATTTCATTTCAAAAAAAGCTGCAAAATTTCATCTGGTATTTTGGTAACAGATTTACATGGACAGGAAAATAGATGGACGGATGTAGGGACATTCGAATGTATAGATAAGTTCAAATCGAATTAGAAAGTGATTTGGAGGCGTTTGATATAATAAAAGTTAGGGTCTATCTCTCAAAATAGTGGACGGTATAAAAATTATGAATTACACCTAAAACTTTAATAGAATTTTTGGTAATTTGAAAAGGTGATTTTACTTTTTTAAGAAAATTTTAGGTTATAGCCATTCAAAATTGTTTCCGTATTGAAGAAATTTCCAAGGCCCTTCAAAACAGAGAGCTCATAATAATAAATATAGCGCTAATTAAATTTGTACAATTTGCTTTATGAGCTGATTTTTCCATAATCCTTTTGGCTTCATCAATCTTGAATTGTAATGTCCCTACTGGTAGTAGAGTCATCTGTAAGGTCATGCATTAGAAATGAGAGATCGCACTTAGCTTGGGATAGTTTTGACTATGAATATTTTAGTCCATAATAATGGTCTAAGAAATTTTTTAGATGGCAGGTTTAAGAGTTTTAAACCTGCCGTCATTTAAAAAATTTTCCATAATTAATAATAAATTCAGAATATGTATGTAAAAATTATTGAGTCGATTATAGTATAAGAAAAACAAAAAACTGTTGAATTCTATATTTAGTTATATGAAAGTCTTTCGGGGAATAATAAAAATCAAAAACCAAAAAAGAAAGAAAAAAGTGGACGTCATTCATTTGTATCAACCGTTTGCTTCCTTCGTTGGCACATTAAGCTTCTTATGGATTTTGTTTTGTCTCTAATTTTTTATTCGACTTTTCATATACACAAAAAAAAAAAGAACAAAGCACGAAAACGAAAAAGACAAAGTAACTGGAAGAGCAAAAAAAGAAAAGTGTTTTGAAATTAGGGCAGCACCATAGAACTAAGGGCCTAAGTTTTCAGAAATTATAATTATTATATAAATATAATTTAGCTCTATATAGACATCTGTCTGTCCATTATAGGAATTAAAATGATCAAATTTAACAAGAAATTCCAATATGCAGATGGCTTTTAAAAATTGAAACGTATAAAATCGATTAAACCAAATTTTGAAGGTATAATTTACTCTTACAATCTTATCAAATTAGCCACGCCCATTTGATAGTTTTACTTAGAGTTTGATGTTGTTATTAATGATGGACATTATAAAATTTCACATTCAACATTTACCTTACAAATTCCATCCTTATTCATCTAAAATTATGCAAAAGTTGACCATGCCCAAAATTCATATATGAATGGTGGGCATTTAAATATTTGACTTAAGATAAAATATCATTTTTATGCATGTTTTAAATAAATAAAGTAAACACAAAAAAAAAAAAGCAACTCAATAAAGAAGAATAAACAACAGGACATTGATTTATGTTTTATGTTAAAGTGAAATTGTACAGAGTTGTCATAAAATTTTTGCAAAAAATTATCTTACAACTTGAACTGTTAAATGCTTCAACGCTATAAAAAGGAACACCTTTCACATATACACATGAAAATGGATCTATTTAAGGAAGGAACTCATTTATTTATTTTATTCATTATATTCTTATTATATATATATACATATATATATATGTGTGTGTGTGTGTGTATGTGTGTAAAAAGTTTATGTAGAAAGGTTGTCAAATGTATATTTTAAACAATATGATGCTAAATTTGAAATAAATTTCAGCTTGATTATCTCTCCAACTGTCTATGAATTTTTATTAAGAAATTGTAAGCTACAAAATTTTTTGAAATATTTTAATGCAAAGCGCTTCATAGTTGTCTAGTTGTTGCTGGTAGTTAATCTAATAAAAGATAGAACTGAAAATCAAATTGATCCATTTAATCAATTTGATCAATTTGATTTTCATCAGCCACACCCAAATGTTAAATTTTATAGCAGTGTGTAGAGTTCTTTATATGAAGCAAAGTTTTTACTTAACAAAAATTCTTCTAAAATAATACTTTTGTAATGTGCTTTGTAAAATTTGGACTTGAGCAATTCATTTATAATGGACCCTTACCCACTTACCTCGCTACTTACCCTTATTTACATTTTACCTTCCTGTTACGCTTACAAGTTAATACTTTTGTAAACAAAATTTAGAATTGATACTTTCGTTTATATTGGACTTTTCTCTTAATTTCTTATCATAAATTAAAATTTTTCAACTTCTTGAGATTTGAATGATTACTTTCACAATTTTCATCTTAAATTATTTAAGGCTTAAGGTATTTAAAAGTTTTTTTTTTTTTGCTGGACTTTAAACAATTTTTTTTTTTATTATTATTATTATTATTGTTGCCTTCACTTTATTTCAGCTGGATTTCTTCGTTTATGGTTTATGGACAGCATCATCATGTTAACTGAGAATAAATGACAAATATGTCACAATAATTCCTTATTTAAATTTTATATAGAAAATTTTAATAAATAAATAAAAACTTGTGAAAAATCTTCAATAAATTATTGTAATTTATACATACTTTTCCCTTTCTTTCCTTTTCTCTTCTGTTTTTTTTTTTTTTGTTTTACTTATATAAATAAAAATTAAGAAATCAAATAAATGCTAAAAAAAGGACAATTTTACAAATCAAATTATTCATTGGAATTAATGTAAAAAAGAGTTTAATTAATAATTGAAAGCAAAATATAATTTACTTAAACTTTATCTTCATTGCTCACGATACATTATAACATTTAAAAAAAAAAATCAATATAAATTTGTTTAATTCATTTAATTTTATTAATTATTAATTAACAATTTTTTAAATTAATTAATTACATTAATTAATTCGATGCAATTCAAACGTTATAACATTCAAAACGCTCAAAAACTATATGAGTAATACATTTAATTTTACTAATTATTAATTAAGTTAATTAATAAAAGAAAGAAAATTATTATTTACTTAAATTTTATCTTGGATGAAGCTGATACATTATAACATTAAAAAAAATCAGAAGCAACAGTAAAAATAGTGGTAAAAATGTCCGTTTTTTTAAAAAGCAAATTTAATATTTTGTTGTCCAATATAAAAGCTAAGAGGTAAATACATAAAAATGAGGAGTTTTTATTTTTAAGGATAGTAAAAATTTTTACCGCATTTTCAAAGGACTTTACCTTCATTTTTCAAATGCTTACTTTTACAATTTCAATATAGATTTTATCCTAAAAGCTTTCATCTACAATTTTCCTGCACCATTCAAGTCTTTATAAATTAATCAAAATATTTTTCGTCAAGTAAAAGCCTTAAAAAGCTTTAAAAGTTTAAACCAAAAAACTAGAAAAGAAGAAATAGCAGGAAATACATAGAAAAATTGTAAAGGAAATGGAAATAGATGTGCGATTCCGATTTCCGTAATTTGCATTTAATATTTTGACAGAATTCTAGTTTGTGGCAAATTTATTGCATAAATTTTCTCAATGTTCAATGATAAGAGCGTAAGAAATTTTGCAATTGGTTGCAGTCTTTGCTAATTACTTATAAGAGTTTACTTTCTCTTTTAAACGATTATATTACAATTTAATAAATTCGTTAAAGGCAAAAGAAATTTTTTGAAAATTCATTTGATTTATTAAAATTCATCTCTTAATTTAAATTAGATTTTTATTTTAATTAAATAATTATTAAATGATTAATTAAAGCTAACTATTTAGAATTAATCAATTAAAACAAAATTAATTCACTATTTATTTATTAATTATTAATTAATTAATTAATTAATTAAATTTAAATAATTTATTAATTAAACTTTTTAAGGTTTATTATCTAAAGATATTTTAAATTTAAGTAGTAAGAAAGAAAAATTTATGATTAGATTCATAAATTAAGATTAGATTACT